>CM074952.1:24141762-24156279 GCA_037577455.1 Pangasius macronema
CAGGATAAATGGATAAAAAGTATAAAAAGTGTAATCGTTGGAAAACTGTCGTGGTATAAAGAGGAATAAAACTCAACTTTAACATGGTGACTCTTGATTCAGACTGGAAACTTCTTGTCAAGGCTCAAACTTGTACTTGGAAGAGGGGGGGAGTAGTTTCTGGTGATATAACTATGTCCTTACCTGGAGCAGTGCAAAAATCAAATGGCAAAAAAGCCACGATGCTTATGCAAGTCCATTATCATATAACCAGCTCCAGAGGGCTATAAATATATAGCATGTGTATTATTGATGCGTAGGTTGGCTAACGGCTGTGGGCTGGAACGCGTACAAAAGAGAACGATGTTGTTCTGGGGTTGAGTAGTACGGGGTTAGCGCATCACCAGAAGTAAAACACTGCTGGCGAAAAAGTTTACTTCCGTGCGAAAACTTTAGAAACAGGAGTGATAACCGTGCTCCAATCAATCGCACAGCTACTTCAGTCCAACAGATCAGTCCACGTTAATGTGTTTAAAGCGAATCAGAAATGAGTCTCTAGTGTTATTCCTTCTGGAGATAATCCACAGCTCAGGTCAGGACTTCAATTATTTCAGTTTAGGTAAAAAAAAAAAATAAAATAAACAAACACACACACCTACACATCATTTGTTTGAAAGAGCATGTGCATGTGTGGGAGAGAGAGAGAGAGAGAGGAAGGAAAGTCAGAGAGATGTGAGATGAGAGCTTTAGACTGTACTAATCCCCATTAAACATACTGACACTATCAATAGTGCGCTGGATTAGTGGGATTCGAGTCAGAGACGTCGGTGCAATGATGGGAGAGAGTGTGAAAGATTTCTCCCGAGAGTCGAGTTTGTTTTCTTTTGTAAAACGAGGCGAGTTCGGCCAACTCGACGAGACTTTTATCTTGATGCATTTCTCTCTCGTTCACGTCGGTCACAGACAAACACTGAATCGGGTCGATGGAAATATTCGGGGAATCTGCTGAAAAGGAAAAAGGAGAAAATGTCTCCTCATCTGTTAATGCCGGATTCGCAAACAAACAGGAAAAGAATCAACAAAAGGGTGGCTGTTGTCCAATAACACCACACCCGAAGTGTTTTACTCTTCTTATACCACAACAGTTAGCCAATACTAACCATTATTATCCAGTAAATACTTTTTATCCATTTGTGGTTACATTTAATGTCATGAAAAGTCTGGAAAGAGAGTTAATTCCTGGTATTATTTAAGTAGCTCTAAAATCGTTCCCCCGCTGTCTGTTTTATTAGGTTACTTGTGTGCTGTAGGAAGATGCTGGAGGTTCTCCGATGGATGTTTTCACAGAGTTTAGCGTCTGGTTCGATTCGATTGGAAGAGTTAGTCATAAAATTGTCTAGACGGCTGTCATTTCCGTGTCGTCTGTTCATTCGCACGACGAGTAAATTACTCAGAGGGGAAAAAAAGCAAAACAAGAGGAATTGGTGGAATACATACCAGCGCTAAACCTACGATTCCATACGTGTGTGTGTGTGTGTGTGTGTGTGTGTGTGTGTGTGTGTGTGTGTGTGTGAGAATGAGAGACCATGAAAAACAACAACTACAACAGCACTTCAAACAAAGGGAATGTATTATGTACACCGGAGCTCAAAACCACACGCCATGCTTTGGTGATCCAAAGCAGTACTATTTTATGAAGAACTATATTACTGTTATTATTGTTATTATTATTGTTATTATTGAGTCCAGAGTTCACTGAGGCCACTGATTTCATTTCTGACTACAATCTCACTCGAGCTTGACTTTGGCACTTGCCATGAATTATGAATTTCAGAAGGCACTCTTTCACCAAAGCTGGCAGGCTATACATTTAATCACTGCAGCGCTGGTAAACACTGAGCTCATACACACCTACCCGGCTGTCACACCGGCTGAGTGCCGGAAATATAGCTGTATAGACAATCACACACACACACACACACACACACTCTGCTGGAACTTAGTGTTAGTGAACTGACAGAATACGATTTAGAGAGAAACCTCTCTCTCTACAGTAAGCATCCAGCCGCTTTAATCGATACGACCCCTCACCTCTGTTCATCTGGCCCTGATTTACTCCGCTCTGCGTTTGTCTCCACACACCGTGATGTTCAGGCTTGTGAAAAGATTGGCATGAAGCAGCAGACAGCTCCAGTAGAGGCCTCTGTCTCACCTCCTTATACGGAGTACGATGCACGCCTCCCTACACAATTCATCATCCAAGCATAAGTCACTCATATCATTATATAATCAATGTTTCATATGAATAATTGATAAAAGAAATATTGAATAAGGAAAAGGAAATAGAAGCAGCTGAATGTGTTAAAACACACTGCACATAGTGATGAGTATAAATTATACAGTGCACTCTGAAAGTGCTGGCTCTTTTTGGGACAAGGCTCTTGATTCAACTTTTTTTTTTCCCCTTAGGGTGTAGACTAAACCGTTTTTTATTAAATTAAACCTCAAAAATCTGTATATAATATGAACTTTGTAAGAAATATATATATATATTTATAAACCAAAAGTGTTCCAATCACATGGTGCTGGTGGTACAGCATTTTTTCACTCCCCCACTCACAACTACCTGCTTTTAATTCCTACAGGAGAAGAAGAAGAAGACGAAGAAGAAGACGAAGATGAAGAAGAAGACGAAGACGAAGAAGAAGATGAAGAAGACGAAGACAAAGACAAAGAAGAAGAAGACGAAGAAGAAGAAGATGAAGAAGACGAAGAAGAAGAAGACGAAGAAGATGAAGAAGATGAAGATGATGAAGACGAAGAAGTAGACGAAGAAGAAGAAGAAGAAGAAGACGAAGAAGAAGAAGAAGATGAAGACGAAGAAGATGAAAAAGAAGAAGAAGACGAAGAAGATGAAGAAGACGAAGAAGAAGAGGAAGAAGACAAAGAAGAAGACAAAGAAGAAGAAGACAAAGAAGAAGAAGAAGATGAAGAAGAAGAAGATGAAGAAGACAGAAGATGAAGAAGAAGACGAAGACGACGAAGATGAAGACGACGAAGACGAAGAAGAGGAAGAAGACAAAGAAGAAGACAAAGAAGAAGAAGAAGACGACGAAGAAGACGAAGACGACGAAGAAGACGAAGACGACGAAGATGAAGATGACGAAGATGAAGACGAAGAAGATGAAGAAGAAGAAGACGAAGACGACAAAGAAGAAGACGAAGACGACGAAGATGAAGAAGACGAAGAAGAGGAAGAAGACAAAGAATAAGACAGAAGAAGAAGAAGACGACGAAGAAGACGAAGACGACGAAGATGAAGATGACGAAGACGAAGAAGAGGAAGAAGACAAAGAAGAAGAAGAAGATGAAGAAGACAAAGAAGAAGACGAAGACGAAGACGAAAAAGAAGACGAAGAAGAAATTTAAAAAAAAGCACAGCTCACTGGTGTCAGTGGAGAGTGTTTGGAGCTGGTCCACTTAGCGTGTGCTGTTAAGAGCTGGTGTGAATACACCTGGCACGTACTGTAATCAAACAGGCGATTTTTCACCATTTTCTCACTTTATCAAAATATTAGACTTCAAGCACATTTTAAATCCAAATAAATCCTATACTCTAGGCTCTATATCAGCCATGAGTCTTTCTGAACATGACCCCAAGTGAACCTAGCGCTGTATTCACTCCACGTCTGCTACGCAAACCCTATCACTATTCTCTGCTGAAAATCTAATCTGTCGTCATTACTGTGTTTTCGAGAGACTCTTGAGAAGTACGCAACCGACGAGAGGTCATCCAATTTTGCCCACTTCAGTAATCCGCCGTTTGATTCGTTTCCACCTGGCTGGATTAAAAGTTCTTTTCAAGAGTGCTATCAAAGAAAAGCCCGAGTTGTGTTAGGATGGCTGGCGAATTACAGAAATGCCTTGAATTCGCACCTCTTCAGTGATGCACGGTGGAATTCGGGGAGGGCGCGTGCACAGTACGAATCCTAAAGTGAGTGCAGAATCCCAGCGTCAATGAGATGAGGATTAGCTCTTCGCCTTCTTTAAATTCAGGGTTTACACAAGTCTGCCGAAAGCAGTGACACGCTGAGGGCCGAACAGATGTTTAAACAACGGGTTGAAGACTTTAGCGCACTCTTCGTCTTGCGTCATAGAGAAAAGTGCAATATAAAGAGAGATAAGGACTTCTTTAGAATTCTTAAGCGCTGTGTTAAGATGATAACTCGGCTAAAATATAGTTTGTTTGCTGTAGCTACAGAGAGACGAGCAGGGCTCATCATGCACATCATTGAACAAGAAGCCTCTTTATAGCTTGAAAAGAAGAACCAATTTGTGCTGGATTTCACGGACAAAAAAATCTAACAGAAACATCCTCTTAAAATTCCTCTATAGAGGAAAAGCACCATGATGAGCTGCGGTAGAAGAGAGCTGGATGAAGAGGCGCGATTGTGTTGTGCTACCACACACACACAAAGACACTTTTCAGAGAAACTTTTTTTTTTGTTTTTTTAATCTCTGCTTTCCGAATCACACTTGATCAAAAGATCCAAACATAAATAGTTATGGCTGGAGGTTCAAACAGAACGCATCACATGCTTTTCTTGTGTCTTCCTTCAAACCGATGTGGCCATCTTTCCACGAGATAGTTTAAGGACAGCAGGGTTATTAGAAAGCTCGGGGACGTGCTGTTATAGGAAAATGATTAACCATGGCGTGGTGTGATGCCTCGCGAAGTTGAGTGGAGTTGAGTTCATCACTTTTCTATCACGGCACATCCTGATTTGTTTTTATTCCTGGATAGACGAAGGATGAAAAAACACCAGGTGACATTTCCCCCCGTCTTCATCTGTCCTGTTTGAGTGATCCTATGCTCGCTGTAGCTTCAGATTATTGGCTAACAGGAGTGGAACATGATGCGGTCTTCTGCTGTTGTTGCCCCAAGGCTGGACAAGCTATGCATTCTGAGATGCTTTTCTGCTCACCACGGCTGTAAGGAGTGATTAAGTTACCGTAGCTCAGCTCAAACCAGTCTGGTCATTCTCCTCTGACTTCTCTCATCAACAAGGCATTTCCGCCTGCAGAACTGCTGCTCACTGGATGTTTTTTTGGTTTTTACATACCGTTCTGTGCAAACTCTAGAGACTGTTGTGTGTGAAAATACCAGGAGATTTCTGAAATACTTGATCCAGCCTGTCCACCACTGACAACCATGCCCTGGTCAAAGGCAATGAGATCTGAGGAAATCATTTCTTTCTCTCAGTGGACAAGTGTGTATGCACACACACACACACGCACACACACAACCGTGCATTAAAACGTCGATTACGTGAAGAGTGGTGTACCAACCATCACAGCTGATAGGTGTGTGTGTGTGTGTGTGTGTGTGTGTGTGTATCAGCAGGGCGTCCAGGTCTCATGATTTGCCCTATAAACCCTGATCGTTCTCTAATACAATCAGGCCAAACAAGACATGTGAGTCTCATCTACTGCAGGCACAAACATTAAACAGAGGTACAAAACAAGAGATAAATATATTCCTGAGAGAGAGAGAGAGAGAGAGAGAGAGAGAGAGAGAGAGAGAGAGAGGAGTGGAGGAGGTGGAGATGAAGGTGGAGGGCAGGCAGGGAATCAGGATGGATCTTCAATAAGCAATCAATAAGAGAAGGAAAGGTAGGTCAAGCCTGTGTCAACCGACACCTCACTAAAAAGGAATGAATACAAATGTGGAAAATCACTCACGCCTGGTCTTAAGTGTGAGAATTGAATGAAATGAAATGAGTCGGAGAGAGCGAGTGAATAAAAGCGCAACTGCGTGGTCAGGAAGATTAGATGGATTTGTGTCGGGCAGAAAATCAGTTTACCTGCTTGGCACTCTAAAGGATGCTCTAAAAGAAGGTCCACTGGAAATGGAAAAAAAGCAAATTAAAAAAAAAAGAGACATGAAATTGTAGTTGGGGAAAATGTGCTGGCCTGTCACATACGGCCGGATTTAATCCCTGAATCATGCATGCAGACCCGAGATGTAATTATGGATTACGATGTAATTACGTAAGAGTTATGCACATGGTCTCAGTTACGCATGATTCTGACCTTGAACTTAAGGTAGTTTTTCTAGCATGACTGAGTAAGGAGCAGTATTAAGTCCAGCACCACTGTCTGACTGTTTGATGTACACAATATGTCATGCTGAAATTGATATTTTGAGCTGTAAATAGACTCAGTAAACTATAGAATGACAATGGGGCCAAAATTAAATACGCAAACATGATACCATTATTTAATTAATTGGACAAAATTTGAATAAAGTAAAATTATGACTGAAATTGTATGTATGTAAATGTATGTATGTGAATTTGTGAATGAATATGCTGTGTGTATAATTGTGTATACGTTTCCGCACATAGCACTGTGTCCAAGAAAAAGTTCCCTGAAGGGACAATAAAGTAGATCTGATCTTAAAAGACTCCTTTTTTTATATAAAAAACAATGCAAAACAATGTGCATTTTTGCCTTTAAAACAATAAACAAAATGTAACTGTGGTATCTTAAAAATGGAGAAAGAAATTTATAAATTTAGATTGAATAAATAAAGTGTCTGACCAGGGGAGTTTGAAAACAATCGACAGAGACATAATGAGCTCTGTAGCAGGAATAGAGCTCCAAAGTCGGTTAAAATGCCCGGTTTTCCGCGGCTCCTTTTCGGGCACTGGAGCTCACAGAGGCGCAGGGATGGTGTCGTTTGAAAGCTACTTTTTAACTGTTAAAATGTGGTCATATAACCGTACAATGCATGCCAGTCATTGCAATAACTTTTGGACTTAAGACATTGAATCTGGATATTGATCAGGTTCAATTTGCAATCAGGTCCCACAGAATTTCTTAACACGAAAGGGCAGTTACACTGGATTTCACACCAATAAAGTCATTAAAAAAAAGCATTACGAATATTAATGCTGTCACATCATGTTAACATTAACGGCTCTGAAATTGATCTACTAGTTGGAACAGGAGCTTTTTAAATCACAGCTTGTGGCTAGTGATTTTGTAGTGAGAATAAGGAAATATTGGAAAGGAGGGCTTTGGAGCAGCTCACCAAACATAAACCGTGAAAACACTGAAATATAAGATATTTACACAGTCTACACAACGTGTCTCCACTTGGTAAAGAGCTGTATCAGTTCTGCCTCTTTTTTAGATTTATAATAAGCCAGGAAGATTAATGTTTTTTTAATCGCCTGCTTAATTTTGGATCTTCTGTGTTGCAAATGAAAGGGCCTTCTCTTCTCAAACATACAAAGTTGTGTGTCAAAGTTCACCAAAACTGAACTCTCTGCAAAGCTTTGATCACAAAATGTATTCATGCCAGAAGCCTTCAAAGTGAAAAACTGAATCAATTCTTTTGAAATAAATACAGATCTGTTTGCTAGATTTTGCTGGGGGGTGGGGGGGTGGGATTTCTCTGACTGGGATTTCAGTATTATCCATATATTACTACTAAACCCTTATTCTATCCACAGTATACGAGTTTCAATTCTGATTGGTCAGCAGATGATGATTAATTTTCTATAACAGCAGTTCTGACTGTAGTGCCGGTAATTCAAATCACAGGTTTATATTAATGTGCTTGCTCTAATATGTTATCGTTTCTATAGTAATAATTTGTTCAAAAAAGGGACTTGGATGCTGGACGTGCCACATAAACGGATTAAAATCTTGTTGAGAATTAACAAAGAAAAACATACAGCTGTTGATAAGGTGGATTTTTCTGTACGGATAGATGTATTTAACATTTGTGGAAGGAGTCACCACAAGTAAGGGATAACAACAAGCCTTGGCATTCGTGTTGGCATTCCATACCATTAAATGTAATTATAAATGGATAAAATGCATGTTGTCTTGTGCATTAATTAATAGAAGAGAAATAAAACACTTGCTGTTAATCATCTTTTGGGTAGTAACTGTAACTCCACTTCCACTGCATTGTTCGTTATTTTCCTACAAGAGCACACTTCAAAGCGTTTTATTCCTTACATAAGCATTATCGGTGTTATTATTAGATATTAACACTAACCTTAACTGTTCCCATGTTGGCTTGTGTGATATTCTTATCAATTTGCAGCAATGAGCCCTGTGGCAGTGCTGATGTATTTGGCACTTGAGGCGAAATTTTACTTGGCTTTGCATCCTTCCAACGCTAATCCTTTCAGTATCCGACACCAACACAACTTTAGGTTTTGGCTTGCATAACTGTTCTCAAATTCTTCAAGTAAAGAAAGAAGTAAAGTGCTGCAGGCCTTGCTGAAGTGAAGTCTGAGGTGCTAACAGAACTATAACTGACAGGTCCATGTAGCTTCCTTACTTGGAAGATGTTCTTTATATGGCTGTATAAAAATTCACTGATTTGGATTCAGTCCCTAGCAATTGTGACTACCTCCTCCGTCCTTTTTGGCGTGAGTGTATTTGAAAGACAGTTAGGGACAAGGAAGGATTTCAAGGAAGGTATTAGTGCTATTAATTGATCGTAGATTACGTTGGCAACTTGTTGTGTGTGTTATGAGAACATGCATTGTTGGTGACTGGGGGCGTTGGAGGAGGCAGGAGTGTAGGATGGCAGGAAGCAACCAATAAGAAGCAGAGATTAACCAGGCAGGGTGATGGGTACAAGGACACTGCATGATTTCAGAAGTATTTGTGGAGAACACGATGTCCTGCTAGCATCGTGGTTTCTTACACAAGACCATGTTGGGCCAAACACTGAAGGAGCTTTTTTTTGAAGGAGATTATTACATATTCTACCACAGCACTGTTGAATTCTCATTTCTGATTGGTCAGAAGGTGTTGACTGATTGTCTGTAACAGCAGCTTTGACAACAGTTCCGGCTCACAGGTTTATATGAATGCACTTGTTGCAATAAGTTATTGTTTCTATATATTCTCTCATTCACAGAGACTTGTATCAAAGTCTACAGTCGGGGGCAGTCGTGGCCTAATGGTCTGAGAGTCAGGCTTGTAACCTGAAGGTGAACCTGAAGGTGGTGGGTTCGAGTCTCGGGTCCGGCAGGGANCCACTGCTCCGGGTGTGTGTTCACGGGTGTGTGTGTTCACTACTGTGTGTGCACTTGGATGGGTTAAATGCAGAGCAGGTCAACACACTTGGCCACAAAGTCACTTCACTTCACTTCACTTCACTACAAGTCTTCACGACAGGAGTTTGAACTGGTTTCTTCGTAACATAACAAGCTGCATATTTTTGTCTTATTATCATCAGGAAACAAAAACAGAGAGAGAGAGGCTGGTGAGGACAGGACTGCTTATAGCTGCTATAACATCAGGGATAACAGATATCCAACTTGTCTGACAGATGTTACACAACATTAAATGCAACTATAAACAGATAAAAAGTATGATATATCGCTTATTAATACATTAGAAATTGTCATCTTTGGCAGCGAGTGTTGTTACATACTCCGCTTCACATCGTCATTGATTATTTTCCTACAACAGCACACCCACTGTGCTCTGTATTCATTATTTAACTTCATAGTGTGTGTAATACCTTGAGGCCGAGTCCCATGACAACATGTCCCACTGAAATACTGAAGAACAGTTAAAGATTCATCTCATTGTTTTACACACACAGGGTTTGTACAGAGGACATTAAGCGAGAAAACGTCAAACTAACACAGGAGTAAATATTGATGAGACAGGAGAAGGATGTTAGATGCTTCATGTTGTTGGAGGCAATTAAGTAAATCATCATGACGCAGTCTGATCTTCACTTTAAAGCAGCGTGCTACATATGCAGGCTAACAAGCTAGGTTATCAGTGTTAGCATCATTCTCGCTGATTATCACTTACCACTAAGCTGTGTGTTGCCTTTTCACATGCTTTTTCAGACGCAGGTTAGTGGTCACTGGAACTTTCCGTGGGGTAGTTTTTATCTGTCTAAGCCACGGATAAAGTCCGTTTTTACTACTAGTACGAATAGAAAGTTGGCTACCATTGCAGTATTAAAACGTTTCAAATGACACCCAGTCCTAGTCATGATCATGGATTCCTTCTTTTTTTTAATGCAAAATGGAGAAGCTTATTCACATCATTCCCCCCAATTTAAACACATCATTAGCTTTTAAATCTCGTTCTGAATGATTAATGTGAAAGAATTCAGGATCTGCATATTCTGTAATAAAAATACGAGACCGGGTCATTGTAGTAATTTTCTCCGCGCTCTGTGCGTTCCTGCACCTTCTGCCTGAAGCCTTCTGAAAATCGCTCCTAAAAAGCCACGATTAACAATGGTTCATTAATGACGTTCGTGGATCAGGAGAGAACTTCTGCATGCGGTTGCCGTATGTTCAACAAATCATTCAACAGAACGTGTGTGTGTGTGTGTGTGAGAGAGAGAGAGAGTGTACGAGAGAGAGCGGGAGCAAGAGACTGGAGGCTACAGCAGTGTCTATGAATACAGATATAAATAATTACCATTTAAATATTAACCAATATCAGAACACCCTGCAGCCAGTGCTGCTACTGCAGCGTTATAGGGAACAGTGCATCAATGTTTTATACCTTTGGGTGGAGCGATAATCAGTGGATAATTGTGGGAGGTCCCATGGAGGCACAAATCTAGCGTTTGTCTCGTTGTCTACTGGCTCACGCTTCCAAAGTTTGAGGAGAATGACCAGAAGGCTACGGTAACTCGAATGACCACTATTTACAAGCATGATACGCAGAAAAGCATCTCAAGAGTGCACATGTTCAAGGGGGATGAAAAAAAATACTGGAAAAAGACAAAAATGATGGTTTTGCCAATCTTCAGCTGTCCGACTTCTTGGTCAGACCGGTAAGAGGAGAGCGATTGCCCTACAAAAAACAAAAAGTGTGGCAAGACACATTTGAGCTCGTAACGCAGTGCACCTTCTTGTTCAATATTTGGCCTTCAGAACCTCTTCTGTGCTTACGTGTAATTTTTTTTTACCTAGTATTCATGTAAATGACTTTTTAACTTCAGCAAACCTCCATACTCCTGACGTCAGTAGCCCTGGTTCTTTGTTGACTAGCATCTTTAGTTTATGGAAACATAAAACTTATTACTTAAGATTGACTAAATTGACGACGAAAGTTTGTAGATTTTCCCTTCTTTGTGTAAGGACTTTATTTAAGAATAAACACATTTTTTTTTAGTTCAAGAGTTCCAGTGTATGCTGGAGAGGCTTTAAATCTTACATATAATTAATTATCGATCCCTGTTGCTTACGGTGGTAGGGTTGGAGTTTTTTAGAGCCTGCTGTTGTGTGATTAAGTTGAAGCTGAGCTTTAGTTTGATTTCTTTGCCGATACCCCAAGGCATTCGCTGCCTCTTCGCTGAATATTGATCCAGGCCAAAGGGACGAATGGGAACAGGCCACACCGGCGAGCGACAAGCTTTCCTGATCTTAGCTTTACATAATTCCCTCTCCATACACAGTCTGCTCTTTTTCCATCTGATGTCCTTTCTGGAATTTGGGGGTGATTCATGAACTAAGTGCATTGATGGGGCGGCAACTTCAAATAGATGTATAATGGAATTACCTGCTTAGAATCTTGTGATTCTTGGCGTTAAATGGCAAAAGCAGCGTTTTGACATAAAATCTGTGCTGGAAATTGGATTTAACTTCCCAAATTAAAAAGTAAAGTAAATCAATGCTACTCCGATGCAGAATCGTTCCAGTTGGTAAATTTGCTCAGTTCAGCCAATTACATAAACGTCTAACAGTCTATTGTGACTGGAAATGAGTTCCGCTCTGACTGTGCTTGGTTCCGCACTTTAAAATCAAGAACGGACATGGTTTACAATTACTGACCTCTTTGGACATGTCACGACACCTAAATATAACGCAGATGTAATACAACTAAATTTAATATTCCACCTTAGTAATCTGACAATGACACAAGTGCAAGACAACTGTACGAAGAACCGGAAACCATAAATAATAACAAGAGTAATGTCTTCTGATCTGAAACATACGTGATGCTATCTATACACACACACACACACACACACACACACACACACAGTCTCTCTGCTCTGAGGTTGTGAATTGCCAACTGCAGTTTGCAGCCAATTAGCGGATGAATGATGGCTCATGCTTTCGGTGCAGTCAGCCATATTAAAGGGGAAAAAACCCAAAAAGTACTGGCTGTGATCCAAACAACGTTAGCCAGTGGCAACCTCGATCACGTTGTCTTGTAGGTTCCGGTTATAAATCACACCGCTGACACACACATACACACACACACACACACACACACACACACACACACACACACACACACAGTGAGGATGTGTAGGAGCTGTGGGAAAAGAAATTATAGCGTGCTTGAGATAATGGATTTCAGAAGGTTTGTTGTTGCATTCGAGCGTCACTGTGGGGGACAAGCGTAGACAAATGTGAAGCAGAGTTTGTTAAGACGTGCATTTTTTCACCTTTAAAAAGCGTTTAGCATAAACGGGCTGCTGGTAGTTCTTCGCTCAACATATCGCTTACATGGACGCCAAATCCTCAGCGGACGGTNCCTGGCAGCTCCATGTCCAACATTCTCCTACCAATATACTCACTCTCCCTCCTCTGAACATGTCCAAACTATCTTAATCTGGCCTCCCTAACTTTGTCCCCCAAACGTCCAACATGAGCTGTCCCTCGGGACCGGCACAGAAGTCACTGGACTGTGACCCCCATGGCTAGATTCGACGGTTAGCTTCTTCATGGCTTGAAATGAAAGCTTCTAAAGTTTATACTCAATAGCTCTACCACAACTCTTATTTTATATAATTCGGTTATATTTACATAAGATGGGAAATCTGTGTACCATCGGCAGGTGCGAATATAAAATATTTCAATTATCCAAGCGTTTATTAAAGTTCGTAATAATTATCAGAAACCATCTTCAAGTGTAGAGTTTTGTTGATCATGTGCCCATTGTAGCCCCAGATGTGGTCTTTTGCTGGTGTAGCCCACTGGCCTCAAGGTTCTACATGCTGTTTGGATGCTTTTCTGCTCACCACGGGTGTAATAAGTGATTGAGTTACCGTAGCCTTCCTGCCAGCTCGACTCGATCTGGCCATTCTCCTCTCACATCGTCAGGACGCTTCCGCCCACAGCCTCACCAGCTTCCCTTTGTCTCTCTCTTGAAGTTAATAAGACAAAAAAGTGCTCTGACAGTGGAAAAGAGGTAAAAGATGGTGCAAGTTTAGTGCCCTTGCTAAGAGTTGGTTTGTTAATTAATATTTCCAGCTTTTAGAGGAACCAAGCGAGGCAGAGGAAGATCAGCAGCACCTCCATTTCACTGACAGCTCTACGACAACCAGCCAAGACCAGACCAAGAGGTCGATTGACGATAGGTAAATTTCTTGACCGAGCGCAAAAGAGAAGAAGAGTTATCTGTCTGAGATGCAAATGATTACATAATCAGTTTCCTGATGCACACCGCAACCATAATGACAACATGATGGATCACATCCTCCATCCAATATTATCATCCACTCCTGGTCATAGATTTGGATATTAGTATAGCCTATACGCTTATGTGCAAGATGACAGGTTTAATTTATTCTGAAGATGTATCCGAGGGGTGCGCAGCTCCAAACCTGCCGGTACAAGCGATTAAGACACTGGATTCAACTCACTACTTAATTATCAGCTTTAACAGGTGCTTTTAAGTCGAAATCATAAATCTATGCTGACCTCTGGCCTTCCGCGAGAGTGTGGTTGCTTTAATGGAAGTTTCTGTCATGAAAGGAAAACTGATTAAAACATTACAATATCCCTCTCGACAGGAAATTACACTGACATACAGGAAGTTAGTTGAGAATTCAAAGGGTTTTCACTGCACATACTAATTCAGCACCACACCATGGAAATCAGGATGAGTAAAGTGTCAAAAGGATGATTAATTAAAGCAGAATACCTCCACCAAGCTTCATCTGGAAAGGGATTAGGGGAAGCAAAAGGGACGTTTGAAGTATCAAAGAATAAAAAAAACATCACGAGTCCTTTGTTAAAACAGAGATGAAAAAGAAGGAGAGTGAAAAGGGGTGAAAGGCAGAGACAGAGGAAGAAATTTTAAAAAGAAAAAGAAAAAAAGATTCTCAGAATTACGTTTCTCGAAGCTTGTGTATTGCTCCAGCTCCAGGGTCCTGGGTTCGATCCCAGGAAGAATTTCTTCCCAGTTCTCCCAAAAACAGGCCTGTAGGCGGACCGGCTACTCTAAACTGCCCCCGGGTGTGAATGAGTGCATGAATGTGTGTGTGCAGGGTGTATTCTTGCTATAGCTGAGCGATGTGACAATATAATAATCAATACCGTGATTTTGTAAGCGTTTGTAAGATATTGTCGATATCATATTGTGTAATTAAACACTTTTCTTTAAACTGAATGGAAGCAGCTGATCTGATGTTAAAATGTTGCCCTTAATCTTTAATATTGTGTTTTCTATATACAGTCAGGTCCGGAAGTATTTGGACAGTGACAGCGTTTTTGTGATTTTGCCTTTATA
>CM074952.1:24219726-24236306 GCA_037577455.1 Pangasius macronema
TGAGCTGTCCCTCTGATGTACTCGTTCCTAATCCTGTCCAACCTCGTCACTCCCAAAGAGAACCTCAACATCTTTTTTCGGTCACGGTACAGCTTTCAAAATTTTTTTTTTTACTTTTTAGAAAAGCTCTAGGTGTCCGGAAATCTTTACGTCCTGAGCAATCAGGTCACAAGTTAGGCAGCCAAGCAAGAAAAACAAGCACTGGTGGAAAACTGGACTTTTTAGTGAGTTAATATGAGGAGATTTAATCGAAAATACCAGAATTCCCATTTTGCAATAAAGCTGCAAATAACGTGGTCAGGTGTCAGTCAAGCCACAAGTAACACCAATCTTCACATGTACTACTGATGATGATAAATCTAATTTGGATAACAAGAAAGCTAGACTTGCCAGGCCAATTAGCTGACACTCGCTAGGACTGGTAAGTGTGTTGTCATGGTTACGGCGTGCGCCTTGTGCGAGCGCAAAGAGTGCTCTGGACCGTGATTTTTCACTTTATTTTTAAATAAAAAGTAAAGCAAATTAAATAGGAAATGTTGTTTTTAGAACAAAAAAATGAAATCTTGGCCTTCATCTTCACGTCAACCCCCAACCCCCACCAGGTTTAACAGTTTGCTGCTGTGATTTTCCACACGGTTACCTGAAAAAGATGGTTATATCAACAGGCTAGCGAGTTGTCCATTCAGAAAAGGCTTTCTTGTTTTGTTTATCCCCCCCACACACACACAATCACCTTAAGACACACTATTTGACTATTTCTGTTACTTGTTCTACCATTCCCGAACCCTAAAACTTCAATATCTTTGTCTTCTTCATTTTACCTAAACATCTGCTCTCATGAGGATTGGTCAGGCTAAGAATGTGTGCGCTCTTTTCCGATAGAGCATCACCGGTGCTTTATCAGCATGATCGGAGATACCCAATTGAATTAGTCATATCCTATAAACAACATGGGGTTTCGTGTTCATTAAACCAAATCCTGGGGCATACGAATGCACAGACTGACGCTCTAAAGGTATAAAATAACGGAGAAAGAATGACGGATCATCTTTTGAAAGTAGAGGAAAGGCATTCCCTGACTGATCCCCAGTAATCGACGAGTTACTAGGAGGAGAAAGGTTTTCCTTTGAGACACTCTTTTACCATTATATAGAATGTATGTCTAATCTCAACTGGAACAGCAAGACGAATATTCAATAAAGTTCACTGCGGCTCTAATATGATTCCTAATCCTACTGGTAACATTAGCAACACACACACTCGAGTCGTATATGTGACAAAGTGCACCGCTGTGGTGATTGTTAAACTAATAATAAAAAAAAAAAAAGGCGCAGTTATTACTCTAATGTCAATGTGGCACACAGGACCCGAGCTGTCAAATCAGGGAGAGTGTCGAGAATAAAAACAGAATCATAGCGTTTGTTGTTTTTTTTTTTTTAACCACTGATTGATGCTGCTAATGTTCCTTTTCTGAGTGTTCCTCATGAACCCTGTGCAGACCGTCATTACAAGCCTAATTGGTTGTAATAATGTTCCGTACATTAGTTCACCGCCTTTGTCTTTCGAACTCGCTTCTTAATATCTTCCGCAGAGGCTTCGTCAATCCGGTAATGGTCTCCAACCATCCACGTGATGAGGAGCTCTGTCTGAAAAATTGCTCCAATAAAAAAAAGGAAAAATGGGTGCGCTAAACATTCCAGTGATGGTGGGAATAATTCAGTGAGAAATTAGCAAGCATGGATGGATGGATGGATGGTTTGGGCATTTGTCTCATCTTAATCCACAACTCTCAAACCTGATTGGCCAGAAGGTGTTGATTAATATTCCATAACAGCAGCTGTGATAGTTTCACGGCTGTAATAATCGTTTAATAGACGCTCGCTCTAAAACGCTACTGTTGCTATAGCGACAGCTTGTTCACAGGGACTTAGACGGTGGACAGTGTTCATGATCTAAGACTAATAACTGATGGATTAAAAGAATGAAGAGTAAGAAGAAGAAAAAAAGCATGCTCGTTGATAACCTGGTAAAGGTTTCTGTAAGGAGAAGGAAGGAGTCTCCACTTTTAATGTTTGCTACAGTCTGATATGCTCTTTAAAGTCCTTGATTGAACCCGCAAGGTGCCGTAATTCGCAATTTAATTTCATATTCTCCTTATTTTGCTGCGTCTTGTCGCTGTTATTGGAAAATAATCAACTTTGGCATGGTCACAGTAACTCTGCTTTGTGTTGTGGATTAGTTTCCTACAGCAGCATGTTCCCGAGTGTTTTATTCCTTACATATGACTCCACCGTGATCACGTTTCAGCGCCATGCCGTGCCATGATACTGTACTGAATACCTCTCATGTAACGTTTCCTCAGGTCCAATACCTCGGATTCAGCTCAGCGGGCAACATGAGAATATTTTCATCACACCTCTGTTCTGAAAAGAGTGGAGGGTGTCTAAGACCCTACCTGAGGCGTCGGTGGCACTGGAACTGGTCCTGTTTTGCGACTGACTTGGTAAATGAATGAATAAAGATGCGCGCGATGCACCTTCCGACTTCAAAAATAATCAGATTGGAAAAACAGGCAGGTATTAGGGACATTAATGCTGTGAAAAAGTGCTGCCTATTACCCCCGATTAGACGTAGCGGTAATGCGGGTATTTTTAAGTGCTCTCTGGATATTATTCGCCGTCGCATCGCAAGAGAACACGGTGAACTGAGCGACTGCTGACTCTAAAATGCGTTTCGATCGGTACATCGTTGTTATGCAAGTGACCCAGTGATCTCGTGTGCTCAGCGACTGAGCTCATCTTCAGACTGTCACTTACCGCCGTGTTTATTATGCCGTAATGCAAATGCGAGGTTAGAACAACTTTCGATTGCTAATTAAACTCCCCCGAATCCCCTGCAGCCTCGCAGGCAAAACAGCGGAAAATCCTTTTCGCCCACAACCTGTGTCCTCGCTCGTCCTGTAGCGCTGGAGACAATCTCCCTGCGGCTGAATGAATTAAAGAGAGACTCGGCACATACTGACAATGCTGCACTGTGATCTATTACCCACCTGAGCTTGCAGATGCTTAGGCCAAACTGTGCAACTGTATTCGCTCTCAGGGCAGAAATGCAACACGCATTAAAAAAAAAAAAAAAAAAAAGAGATGCTAGGCTGATTAGACTTGATTAAAGCACTGTACCTGGCTGTAAATACACAATAAATCATGGTCGTTTAATTGCATGTCTCATATCTACAGCCCCATATCTATATGTTCCATATGACTCCAGGATTTTAGCTTTCTGTTTGTCTGGCTGTACAATGAAGTCATTTGTCATAAGAAAAGAGAGAGAGAGAGAGAGAGAGAGAGAGAGAGAAAGAAAGAAAGGATTCAGTATTGAATCAAGGACAAATTTAATGCTCTCGCTGCTTATCGTGAAAACAGAAATCTCATTTTTTACATTATTCAGAACCGGACCGATAACACGGCTCTGAGTTTCGGCTCATACTGAGTACGGTTATGTTTTGTTTTAGGGATTGGATCGACACGACATTTCAAATTTAAGGGCGTCGTCAAATAAATGGTACCTGAATGTTAAAGGACATTATAAAAAATTTATTAGACAAACACATATCATACATTTTACTTTTTTTAGAGCTAAAGTTCTGAAATGTCCACAGACATGTTAGTGCCTAAGTTAAAGTCTCACTAGACAAACTGTCACTGATGTGTTAGAACGAGGGCATTAATATAAACCTGTGAGCTGGGAAATGAAGCAACACCTTCTGACCAATCAGACTCAACAATTCAACAGGATATACTAATATATCCACTGAAAGGAATGTGAAGTGAATAACATGGATTATCTGGTTACAATGGCATCTGTCACGGGGTGGAATATATTAGGCGGCAAGTGAACAGTCAGTTCTTGAAGTTGATTTATTGGAAACAGGAAAAATGGGAAAGAGTAAGCATCTGAGAGACTTTGACGAGAGCCAAATTGTGATGGCTAGAAGACTGGGTCAAAGCATCTCCAAAACGGCAGGTCTTGTGGGGTGTTCCCGGTATGCAGTGGTTATGCAGAAGTGGTCCCAGGAAGGACAACCGGTGAGCCGGTGACAGGGTCATGAGCACCCAAGGCTTATGTAAGTAGGGAGCGAAAGCTAGCCCGTCTAGACAGATCCCACAGAACGGCTACCGCAGCACAAACTGCTGAAGGAGTTAATGCAGGTTATTAATGTTTGAGGCTGCGTAGCCACAGGGTGGTCAGCGTGCCCACACGGAAAAGCGCCTACAATGGAACTGAACCATGGAGCAATGGAAGAAGGAGGTCTGGTCTGATGAATCATGTTTTCTTTTTACATCATCTGGATGGCCGTGTGCGTGTGCTTGTGCGTGTGTGTTGCTTACCTGGGGAAGAGATGGCACCAGGATGCATTATGGGAAGAAGGCAAACCAGCGGAGGCAGTGTGATGCTCTGGGTAATGTTCTGCTGGGAAACCTTGGGTCCAAGCATTCATGTGGATGTTACTTTGAAACGTAGCACCTACCTAAACACTGCTGCAGATCAAGGTTTCACTGTTATGGCTGATTGGTGTATGTGTATACCATCGAATCTCAATCGAATACCCATGATCAATAACTTCTTGGAATTCAGAGAGGTTATATTACTTTCAACACTTTGGAAAAACAGTATACAACACAGGGAGTGTGGAAGATGATATTTCATTTGCAGTTAGACAAATCCATACCCTTTAGAGGAAAAGAAAGTCTGCATGCTGATGTTTTGAGGAGACTCGGTGTTACCTGCAGGGCTGCTGAGCCTTGTCTTGTCTTGTCTTTTGGATCTTGGATTTTAGTAAGCAATGACACCAAAGACAGATTGATATGCTGAGAGCAAACAATTCACGCTGTTAGGGAACCATGGAAGAACAACATGAAAAAAAACAAAACAGGAAGTCACATTCGTAATCAGCTACTGATTACATTACATCCATCATTAAATCCATTAGCTCCTTAGTTCCTATTACACTTGTCTACGTTGTTTTCCTTGAGGTCATCAAGACGACATCTATCAAAACGCGACGAAAAAAAAAATTCTCGCAAAACTGAAGTCAGGATTGGAAATAACCGGAACAACAATTACTAGCTGTAATCTCATTCTGAAATCCAAAGTAGGCAAAAAGTAAACGTTATTGGATAAAACACACTATTTTTCTCAATCTTAAAGCTGCAGATATTATGTTTTCCCCACAGATGTGGACTCTATCAGCGATTCCTGATACGACAGTCATTTCGAAATTACGTTCTTACTCATTGCAGGTTCTACGAAGAACACAAGAATCACTATGTTACAAACAATAAGTATTACATACCAAGAAGACATTTAGAGAGAAATAATAATAAAGCCTTCGTGCATTTGTGGACTTCCATACTTCCTGTTATTGAGCTATCAATTCTGAATTTCATTTCAGCCCAGGACACAGCAGAATGACTTGCAAGGCAGCGGCTTTTAATCTCCACCATCCAGTCGGATTTTCATAACCGACAGAAACACCGGAGCCATACAGTTCCTTACTGCGGTGAAAAACGTCTGGCAGTCAGTCTTGCGGTCTTGTAAACCTCTGACTCGCCTTTTCTACAACAATTAAACAGATAAAAGATTTCACCGTCGAAGGGGCACGTTACCATGGTAACTTGATTAAGTGTAACCAGACATGGCTATAGGCATTTTATAAATGCTTTCATTAAAATGTTCTTTTCAAACTGCTGCTCATGCAGCGTCACAGGGCAGAGCGTCACATGGCAGAGCGACACAGAGCAGAGCGTCACAGGGCAGAGCGTCACAAGGCAGAGCGTCAAACAGGGCAGAGCGACACAGGGCAGTGCGACACACGGCAGAGCGTCACAGGGCAGAGCAACACACGGCAGAGCGTCACAGGGCAGAGCGTCACAGGGCAGAGCGTCACAGGGCAGAGCGTCACAGGGCACAGGGCAGAGCGTCACAGGCAGAGCGTCACAGGCAGAGCGACACAGGGCAGTGCGACACAGGGCAGTGCGACACAGGGCAGAGCGTCACAGGGCAGAGCGTCACACGGCAGAGCGTCACAGGGCACAGGGCAGAGCGTCACAGGCAGCGCGACACAGGGCAGAGCGACACAGGGCAGTGCGACACAGGGCAGAGCGTCACACGGCAGAGCGTCACACGGCAGAGCGTCACAGGGCACAGGGCAGAGCGTCACAGGGCAGAGCGTCACAGGGCACAGGGCAGAGCGCCACAGGCAGAGCGTCACAGGCAGAGCGACACAGGGCAGAGCGACACAGGGCAGAGCGACACACGGCAGAGCGTCACAGGGCAGAACGTCACACGGCAGAGCGTCACAGGGCAGAGCGTCACAGGGCACAGGGCAGAGCGTCACAGGGCAGAGCGTCACAGGGCAGAGCGTCACAGGGCAGAGCGTCACAGGGCAGGGCGTCACATGGCAGAGCGACACAGGGCAGGGCGTCACAGGGCAGAGCGTCACAGGGCCCTATCCACCCTCTTCCTCACACATAAGCTCACAGATTGGCTAGTGTCGCTGTGACTGACAGGAGAGAGCGAGTATGCCCCTCCCACCAAGACAGCACAGCCAATTTTGTTCCCTTGACACCTAGCCACGGACGGCTGTGGCATCATCGGGATTTTAACCTATGAACTCTCGACAATAGAGAGAATGCTATTCTGTTGTGCTACTGGTTTGAAAGGTCATCCTGTTGATCCATTTTTTGGGTCTCTTCCCATTTAACCAGATAGACTCTGGTGTTACTGACTGAAAATAACTGCCTAGAAGTGTTGCCAAGTGTGGCTACAGAGTGTACTGATTTTACTAGAAGGATTTTATTATAACCCAGACCTTCGCTGGAACCGTAGTGACGGGAAGTTCGGATCATTTTACCGACTCGGACCTTTGAGACTCGTTCAGCAAAATGAACGAATCTTTTTTCGAGTCATTTCGTTCATTTTAGCAAAATATAATTAAAATTTTACGTGTTACTTCCCTAACACGTAAAGAGTCTCTTTATTACCTTTACCACATTAAAAGCAACCATTTGAGACCAGAAACACATCACGTAACTGTAAGAGTAAATAATAATAATAATAATAATAATAATAATAACCATGCACCCGTTTGTAAGGAAGGTCGTAAATTAACTAATTTCTCTATCCAATGCTATCATGTCACATGACAAAAGGACGAACGACTCGAGAGACTCAAGAGATGAACTAATCAGTTCTCTCTCCGGCTCAGACTGCATCGGTTAAGCTCATGGGGCGGTCACGTGATGAACGAACGACTCAGACCCGAAGACCCGAAACACGTGAACTAACTCCAGTACAGAGCCTATAGGACGTTGCGCGTGCGTGACTGAACCGATCACTCCTCGAGACGACTCGCTCTTCCCGAGTCACATTAAAGATTCGCTCAAACCCAACATCACTATGGAACAGCTAGTGAGGAGAAGCTCAGAGGAAAAACTCGCTCTCTGATTCATCAGGAGCTCGAAGCACTGATCTAAAATAGATACCGATTAATGTGTAGTTATGCTCATATCAGCAGTTCTTACTCTTGCACTGACTTCGTGCTGTGACGTGGGTATTTTACGATTTCCCCTACACTACGTCAGGTTTTGAGACCTGCATGACCTATGTCAAGTTGCACACAAATACAATCAGAGTGATTATTTATTTATTGGAGATTGAACTAATCTACTTTAATCACGTGTACGTGGAACATCACAGGCTGAAGCGTATTGATTAACAAACTCGCAAGGAAGCTAAGCGACGAATGAAATGAAATACACACAAAAACACTAATTCAATCACAACGTCAATATTAATTTTATGTTGAATTGACAACCTGGGAATTGTAATTAAAATAAATCCTAGGACATGACCCCCACCTTCACCTCTGACCCCCCCACATAGGTATATTTGAGATCTGTAGGAAGTGATGCTTGTATAATTATGTTTGGCATGCTCAACACACAACCCCATTTCCTTCCTTCTACAAACACACACACACACAAAACCCAAAGAGGACACGTTCCCCAGCAGACATGAAAGGCGTTTTACACATCTAATCCTCCTTAGTCCTGTTTTACACATACCTTGGGTGGCCTGTATTCTTTTTACGAAGCATTCCTGGTCTTGAAACTTGTGCTGTGTAACTAAAAGCGGTCGTCATTAATAAATTTACGGTGTAGTAGTGTAAGGCCCTATCTGTACCTGGAAACAGCAGAGCTACTCCATCTGGGGAACACGTAGCTTAGGGTAGGCTTATACTTGAAATTCACAACGAGAACCACAAAAGTACCAGTGACCTGAGCACGTTCCCTCTGATAGAAACAATAACCACCCTCTGTATCATACATACCAAGGCTGGACTGGAATCTGTTTGGAATTGGCATATTTACAACCAAAACACATATGGTATCTAATATGGATGTGTGTGTGTGTGTGTGTGTGTGTGAGAGAGAGAGAGAGATATGCCGTAGGAGATCTTTTTCTGTACACTTATGCAACGCTCCCGAGTTGCTCGGAGCTGCCAGTTATCAACAGGATGCACAACTCTAAACTCGCCTCCACTGACACGCCGAGCTTCGTTAATGACCTCGCTGCAGTTATTTCATTAGTGCTGTTTTGACTTTTTTTTTTTTTTTAAAAAGGCTAATCGTTAATCACACCGGACAGACCTGAAACAGCCTCACTGCTCGTCATAACTAGACTAGGCAGCGAACGTCGATATTAAACCTGCATATCAGAACAACCTTTTATCACGATGGTGTTATAATTATGCCTTCATTTAGACTTGCCGTGATTTGAAAGAAATAAGGGTACTTGCTGAGCTGTAAAATTTTTGGCAGAACGATGGTGAATTTAATAACAATAAATGAAATAACATACACACGTATCCCTGCTCATTCGCTCATGATTGATGAGAAAGATCAGAGGAGAATGGCTTCATACGACAACTTAAATAACAACTCTTTACAACCGTGTTGAGCAGAAAAGCATCTCAGAACGCACAACAGAAGGTCACATCGAGTTCAACCCTTGTTAGCCAAGAACAGGACTCACTTTTCCCAATCTTCAATCCAAGTCCATGTTAATACCACGCAGGAATAACGCGGTATGTCGTATAAACAATCATCAGCACAGGAAGCAGGGGTATTTTGAAGAGTTTGTCATTGTATAGTTGTATCTCATATCTATACTGACATTATGCAGAGTAAAATCCATTCCCACGCACACCATACCGAGGCCCGGAGAAACTTGCCTGTGTGTACAACGCTGTAGTGAAACAATTTAATTTGATATGCATGTACTGCTGTTATCGTTAAAGTTTACAGCCCTCGCCGTGTCACCAAACGGTCACTTTATCTGAGAAAGCGCAGATGCGCACGGCACCACTGACAGCTAATTACACTGATTATCTGTTATTTTAGTATTTCAGTGTACTTCCATATGACTTCTGGCCTTGTTTTGCAGCGCAGTTTATGATGAATAATACATAATGGTTTTAGCACATCCATTCGGGCTCGCTTGGAGATAAATATTATTGCAGGGCCTGAGATTAAACGTGGTCATGCTTGTTTAAAAGCTCGGATTAGACAACTACTATGGCAACCAGTTATACAATACAAATTTAAAATCAAGATCATGCTGTAAATCAATTTTTTTTTAAAGATTTTTTTTCTTGAAAATCAATCTCATTAAGAAATTGAAAAAAAGTGATCCAAAGCAAATACATATATTAAGACAAATAAGTCCAGCCATTGAATGCAAAAGTAATAGTGCCCTTTAATATGAGGAACTGTGTGTGTGTGTGTGTGTGTGTGTGTGTGTGTGTGTGTGTGTGTGTGTGTCTATAGCTGCGTTGTATTACTGAAACGTTTAGCAAACGCTGTGTTTAGGTGGCGCGCTTTCGCCATTTAGTTGCCATTTTGTCGTTTACAGCCATTCTACAAGCTTTCCCATTTATGGAGATTTGTGGGCGTCACTAAAAATGAACCAACTGCGCCATGACTACACGAAGAAAATGGTGGGAAATTTTACTTCGGCTTGGCCTATGAATATATTTACAAACGACCTAACCTCAGTACTCAGACAAAAATATTTTGACTTAATTTTTTTACAATAAATATTGGACATTTTGGAAAGATTGAGGCTCCGTGTGGTCAAAAATGCTATGTATTTATGTCATCATGCAGGCATTTTGGTGTCTACAGAGAGCTAAATGCATGCCCACACACACACACACACACACACACACACACACACTTCCACGCTCTGGCTCATGCAGCTATGCATGATAATAGATGTTTCAATTAAGTTCACAAACTGCTGAATAATCACAAATATTCATAATGATAAAGTGTACACTGTCTCGCACTCTCTCTCTCTCACTCACACACACACACTCTCTCTCATGCATGTAGAGACATTTCAATTAATTTCACACACCACTCCCAAATACCCGCACATAAATCTAACACGCTACAACACTGCTGTATCCAGACGCCTTCCATCAATGGCTTCACTCAATTTATCATAACTTATTAACTTCTGACCTCTGCAATGAGCCGTTCACAACAGTCTGCCATTAATAGATTAAATTTAGCCATATGGCCGCTTCATCAAAATCAATCAGCGCTGAGTAGTTAACGACTTCGCTCTGTAAATGAGCTCTAATGACTGACGGAAGGATTAAGTTCAACGTCAGAGTGAACACACGGAAGTCAAACTGATATCATTACGAGTCCCAGCAGACTCATGGTCTCTCCCTCTCTCTCTCACACACACACACAAACACACACACACTCGTTCACTCAAGGTGCTTCTTCTTTAATCCCAATTAATAATCACAAACCATTTGTCGTTGTCAATCATCCGCTCCTGCCTCCATGCAGCAGCACGTGCTCGCTTATACACTCATTTACAGTCATTTATACCAGCTGAATTCTCAAATCTGACTGGTCAGAAGGCGTTGATGAATTTTCTTTAGCAGCACGTCATCATTTCTTTAGCAACAACTCATTCACAGTAACTCGTATTTCAGGCACTCGAGACGTTTTCTGTAAGATGTTTATGCAGCATTTATGGAAGGAGTCTCCAGTTTCAGCGCTTTGTAACAGTCAGAGATAAAGCTGTAACCAAGTTTCCTGACCTTGGAACTAACCTATTTTGCAGAAGTTCAAAAACATTAAACATAACTATAGACAGATAAAAGGTACGTGTCATTCTTTTAGGCAAACTGCTGTGGTTTCAAGAGGAAAAAAACATTTTGGTTGAAATAATCAGCTTTGCTTTGTGTTGGCCCGTTAACACACCACCCTGTCATTGATTATTTTCCAATAACAGCGTGTGCAGAAGTGTTTTATTCCTTTCAGACAGTCTGACTCGCTGCCAGTTGGCTTCATGCTACTTCAATACAAAGACAATCCATAATAAAATGTAAAATGGTGTTTACAAAAGCCAGGAACTCTTCCGCCTGAAACAGCCTGTAACAGGAAGTCAGTTTAGAGTGATGTGTCCTCGTTAACAAGCTTTAAAAACATCCCAACAATTGTTACCTCCATATTTGCAGCGTGACGAGAATTGAGACGCAAATGCTAACAGGATTGCACAGACATTTTGTTTTAGGAGTTGAGAAAGTGCAACAGGAAATGGAGCCACTGCTATTATTGTTTTTTAATATGGCCGAATCGTGCCAATTAAGATTGAAAATGAAATTAAACAGACTTTGCTTTTGTATTTTCATTTTGGCAACCCTCGTGCGCACACACACACACACACACACAAATGCAAATACATGTTTTGCAACTGGATTGAAATGATGTCTCTGATTATGCGCAGTCATAGGGGAAATGCAATCGCAAATACTTCTTTGAATTAGCATTTCCAAATTAACATTTAAATTCAAATAAACCCCGTAAATGCGGCCATGCTGGTTAGCCAGACTGAAATCTGATTGCTGTATTACACCCGATATGCAAATCAGCTCCTCACATTTGGCGCGTGCCACATCAAAAAAAATATCGCTGGGGTTAATGGACCACATGTGTTATGGCGTGTTGGTAATAAAATGCAGCTCGCCGACAGAGAAGCATTTACACTAAAACCTCTAAGTGGTTTGAGTAATCTCGACGCTTTAAACTAGAAGCAGACAGGGTTTTAATCGCCAACATGATTTGAACGTGTGTAAAGTTTGGATATGAAAAGCACAACACAGAGCAGTATGTGAAGAGAAAAACTTCTTCCTTCCTCCTTGCTACTCTTACTTAAAGTGACAATACAGAGTATTGTTAGAAACGAAGCAATCTCACCTTTTCCCATTTTCATTACATTACTGAAAACAGAGCTTTGAATATACTGATAATGAAGTTCCTAGCAGTTACTGTCCCTCGGCAAGCTTCTGTTTGACAAGTTCGACAAAAAAACAAACAAAAAAAAATACTGGCTTTTAGACTGTTAGCGTTCTATCTCAATGTGCAGGATCTGCGTCACGTCAATTACCATCACACACGCACGTAAACATTGTACCTAACTCGTTTCGTGGACGTTTCACAACATTAAATGTAACTATAAACAGGAACAAAAGTATGATGTGCAAGTCTATGATTAACAGACAATTTAATCAGCAGATTTGTGCTATTTTATAAGAGGAACAAAACACTCCAGGATGTGCTGCTATAGGAAAATAATCAACTTCAGAGTGATAAATGTAATTCTGTTTCTCATATCACATTTTTCCAATAACATCACAAGAGTATTTTATTCCTTATTCATACACTGTTATCCATTTATAGTTAGATTTAATGTTGCAGGACTCCAGCGAGACAAGTTAGTTCCTGTTATCACTTACATCATAGCAGCTATAAACAGTCATTCCCACACCAGCCTCCCTTCTCTCTCTCTCCCAAAGTTAATAACTCAAAAAAACGTATGGAGAACATCCCGAGAAATCACAAAACACAAACCCCACTGTCCTTAAGACTTTCTAATGTCGGAAAAGTGTCTGAAGGAAGGAGGCTCCTTCAATGAATGTCAAATAAACGTCTCCTTACAGAAAACTTCACCATATCACCGATTATATGTATTTCCTCGTTAGATAACAACACGTTTTAAAATCTGTTCATTATTAGGCTTAGATTATGTGCATTAGTTGTTACTATAAAAAGATTATTTACTAGAATGAGCGCATCACAGTCTTTATCACTAATACCGAATGATACACAAATATCTTAAACCACACAAATATTAATTTAATCCACAAAATGGCGACGCTGTAAAATGGCGGCGCTATACGTCATCACCTGATAATACCGCTCTATATTATCCCTTTTCTCTTTGAGCTTTTCTTTATTGCTTCTCCAAATAGTAAAACAGCAATATTTTCACATTAGAAATACCCTAAACCAATGATAAAAAGAATGCAACGTCTTTTAAAACGTCAAAAAGTGAAACTTGAGTGAAAAAGAACTGTCTGGAAAAGTTAGTAAAGTTAGCTAGGTGCTAACAGAGACCGTTATCTGAAACGGCTAAGAAGAAAACGTTACAAAAACATTTTAAAAAATAATTTAATTAAGTAATTGCTACTACGTAGATAAATAGTGACCAAATAGATCGTTCCTGCTCGAAAATATATGTTATTTATATATATTTAAAAATTTGGCCATAAAACAAAAATATTCACATTATTCTTTGCTAATCTACTGTAGCTTCCTACCCAAGCAGGTGTTGTAGCAGACACGTTACCGGTCGGTTAGAATACAGTACAAGAATTATCCAGCAAAACTTTAGTTCTAAAATTATTGCAGAAAAGTTTATATACCTTACCCAGAGTGTGGAGGATATTTTTATTCCGACTCAAATAACCTTCAGATAAAATTGTGGCGTAATTTGGTCCAGCACCTGATATTCAGCTGAGCGCCTGGTTTATGGAAAGCCAATGGGACCAAAACTCTATTAGACATAAAAAGAAAAAAAAGAAAGAAAGCAAAGAAAAAAGTACTAATATTTTATAACACTGTCACAGATCATGAAAAAGAAGAGAATTTAGTTGTTTTTCCTGGGAAATATTACACATCCATACTGGTTTGTTAGCTTACATAAGGAATAAACACTAATGTACATGCTGTTATAGGAAAATAATCAACAACAGGTGTTTGTTTTCCAATAACCGCACCTAATAAAGAGTTTTCTTTCTCTTATACCGCAGCAATTTGCTAACAATTGCAATATCTTATTAATTAAACATCAACACGCTTTGCTATTTATTTGTTTATAGTTATGTTAATGTTGTGGAACATCCACAAAACAAGTTAACCCCTGTTATCTCTTACATTACGACATTCCCTCAACATCTTTTTTTTTCCCTCTTTCTTGAATATGCAGCATTCGTCTTATCTCAGCAGTGCTAAGTCGGAACTTGGGATTATGTCAGTTTCCACCTCTGTGCATTCAAACTACAAAGTAGGGGGAAAAAACACATGGAAATGCTTCCATGTTCGTTTGTATGTTGATCGATCTAAAGCAAGAGCTATTAAAGAGCTGCTAAAAGAAGTGCTACTTTGTTTGCCATGTTGATTAGATGTCACTTGCTGAATCCTGGGGTTAAGGAGTCCACCCCGAGTTTCTGAGTACGTCTTCCGGGTTGAGGGAATGTTTTCTTTGGTTTTTATTTGGAGTTCAGAAATTCCAAGTTACAAGATTTATCCGATTGCAGCATTAATACACAGCTTCGCAAAATCTTGCCAAAGCTTTGTGTTCTGAAAACTTTCTTAGAAAACGTAAGTTACGGCTTTACGTCTAAACGTTACGAAGCGCTGACAATGGAGACTCCTTCCATAAATGCTAACTAAAACTTTCCACGCAGACAGCTTCACTAAAGCTAAACACGCATCAACTTTACAAAAACCTGTTCTTAATGTCAGTGTGCCATAGTGTGACAAATTGGAGGCTTTTTTTTTTTTTGGAAAAATGGTCAGATGGCTAAAATTGGTGTAAAATAAATAGCTAATCCTTCTGAAACTTTGCTATTATTATTGACAAATCCTGTCTGGCACAAGCTCTGATTATTTTTCTCCCCAGCTTCCCAAAACATGATGAATTGTTCTGTAGAAAGAATAGTCTGTGTTTTTTTATCTCTTCACAAAATGGCACAATTTTTTTTGCATAATTACTTTTAAGAAAGAATTGTTGGTCTTGTATTCCTATATAAACATTCCCTTTTTATGATTTTTCATCAATTTATCAAAACTATAATGAAACCAAAAAGTAAAGAGTCTCCCTGTGGGACTCCTTTTTACTAAGCATCAATTATATGTCAGTTCCTTTATTTAATATGACAGCGCTTTTATGCCTAGTCATTCTTAACTAATACGTCTTTAAGCGCCTGTCTTTTAAGCAATTGTTTTAAAGGTTAGCGCTGAAATCTTTTCATTAACTTGTGCCAATGTGCAGAAGTAGTAAAGCTTATGGCAATTAGAATATGAGTAATAGGCTTAACAGTATGAATTTCTTGTATTGCTTATTTTTAGAAACAGATGTTTTATCCAACTTTCCACCGTCACACTGTACAAGGTGTTAAACCGTGCATTAAAAAGGGAAGTATATTTATAATATGTACAATTCCAAATAATATATGGATAATATATGGATAATATATAAATAATATATCAGATGCTTTTCTTTGCAAACGATACTCAGGGCAGAAACAGAGAAAAGGTGGCTTCAAAGTGATGATTTATCCGACAGGAAATGATTTATGGGAAACATTCGCAAACATAAGCTTCAGCTTGTCACTCGAAGCACAACAAGAAGTGCTTTTTAATCTCGCACGACAAGTGATGCGCTTTTGTGATCTCTCAGGAAGAAGGGTATTACATGCCTGGTGCGGATTTGAGGTTCTGCTCGAGCCTTTATCAGCCCTCTCACAAGAGCCAAAGCAAGATGAGCAAAACTTATGTAGAATGGAGCGCAGGAGCTGGGAAACATCGATCCTCTCCGATGTCATCCATTTGATCTGTAAAACCTGCTCCAGACTTAAATATGCAGTTTATACTGTAACCTGGTGCACTGAAGTATTCAGATGGAGGGATGTTTCAAATATTATTCATAAAACGGTGTACAACAATGGTACTCCACACTCTTCAGCTGTCATTTTTGTGCTCTGTGTTTCTTTTCAACCTCTCCCACATCTCCGTCTGTGCCACTCACGTCTTGTCTCTCCCTTTTCTCCTCTCCAACAGGGATGCATTTAATCCGAGTGTATTTTCTCTCAGGCTTCAGACTTTGTAGTTCTCAGCATGGACTTGCTATCTCTCTCTCTCTCTCTCTCTCTCTCTCTTAGTTTCCATGGCTTCTACTGTGAATGCGTCATTTTGCCACCCCATCCCACATGATGGACTACTGTGATCAAATATAAGCCTCCAAATGTCTCTTGGAGCACAAAGACTGGAGACAATGAACTTGTTAAAAAGAATTTTCATTCAGAAACCCTTTTTAATGGAAATGAGTCTCTGGAGTTTTAAGTTTTTGGCCTCCTGTCCACTCAACAA
>CM074952.1:24242329-24262350 GCA_037577455.1 Pangasius macronema
TTCTTCTTATACCACAGCAGTTTGCCAACAATTAAAATCACATGTGACAAGAAATGAATCCTCTGCAAAAACAACTCACATGTGACAAGAAGTGAATCACATGTGACAGGAAATGAATCATGTGCAAAAAAAATAAATTAATTGTGTGCAAAACAAACAAAAAAAAATCATGTGATAAGAAGTGAATCATGTCCAATAAAAACTGTGTCATGAGAGAACTAAATAAATAATGTGCAACAGAAAAATCACATGTGACAAGAAATGAATGAATCATGTGCAGTAAAAAATGACATAACAATAAATAATCATATTCATAATGAATCACATGTGACAGGAAAGAAATGAATCGTGTGCCAGAGGAAAAATCACATGTGCAATAAAAACATGTGCGCTACATGTGAAAATGTGTTTCCCATGTGATTCTTGTGCGACTCGGCTGTGAGACTCTTCCTCCTCTGCCAGTCTGGTATGATAATTTGATGGATCACTTCTGTGACCTGTGCCATAGCAACTATTTAAATCAGCAGCCGTGCTGCATCGTGCTACGCCTCTGCAGGTTAAAAGCCCATTAGTTAGACACTTCATCAGCATTAGAGAAGAAGTCGGAGAGTGAAAAGTGTTTAGCCCTCTCCGCCATGTACACAGATATTTGGCAGGAAGGCCAGTGGCTCGAGAAAGACATGGCAGATGTCTGATGCTTCAGAAGGCATGGTCAGCCTTTGGCTCTGCAGATTGCTCATGCGTTAGCATATTACAGAGTAAGACATCCAAGTAATGATTAAATTGAGGGGGAAAGAGCAATAATGCTCTCGGATGGCAGATTAGCTTGAGCGTATACAGTGTTTCAGGCAGTGCTTTAGAAAAATAAAGGTTATCTTAGGTTACAGTGCAACTTTGTTCATGCTAACATAACGATGTTTATAAAAATATTATCGATTGCTTAATCCCACGCAAACCATCAAGAAATACAAAGATACATTTATAGACTTTCTCTCCGACCAAAACACATCTTCATGCTAGCTCAGATAGGTCAAGGTCTAAGAATATCAAGCAAAAACTTATCATGGAACAATCACGTACATTTCACGTGTGATTTCATGTGTTTTTGACACGTATATTAACATGTGATTACATGTGATTATATGTTATGGCCTGGACTTGTGCATGTAAGGCATATGATATCATTAATAATATGCAATAAGTAAAATCTCATGGGGAAGATTAACGTTTGAAAATATAATAATCACGTGTAAAAACCCTATGATAATACGCAAAGTTGCACAAAATATGATTCGCAATAGAACACAAACTAATGAACGTAAAATCACAGAATCTGAAATGTTACCTGTAACTAACGAGCGGTCAGTTAGCGCTCCTAAATGCTTTTTAACTGAAACTTTAAAAAAAAAATACACTGGTTTGCACTACTAGTGTGTCAAGAAGAAAACCTAAGAAGGATAGACAAGCCAGAGACAAACCCGAGAACGTTCACTTTCCAAAATGAGTCGGATTAAAAACAAACACGGAACTAAAACGGACCAAAGAAGACTCAACATCTTCTCTGTCACGGCTAGCTGTTGGGTCAAAGCTTGTTAAAGACACACTTTAAGTATGAGGCTACGCAAACACTCAGTGGATGTGTAATGTCGTACGTTCCTGACCAGAGACACAAGATTACTTGACTACAAGTTTACCCTGACTACAGCCTGAACATACATTGTTATGCTAACATAAAAGGGACGCGCAAGTCAGAGCAGAAACTGATTAGCATAAAACGGACATAGCTGATTAGCAAAACAACTAATATGCCTGATATATAGGACATAACTGAGGAATACAGAGATCCAGACACTGATGATGATACTCCAGTGGTATTAGCATGTTGCTTTGTGTATAATATAGAGAATTTCTTGCTAATCCACTGTGTAATATCTATCATATTACAAATCATGCTAGCAAGCAAGCATTTTTTTTTACCATATTTTCTTCCAAATTAGTGACTTCTTCATAGTAAGTCTGCCCTCTTGGTCTATAGCTGCCATTTTGGGAGAGTGGAGGTTAACACGAGCTAGCAACTGCTGTTCTCATGAACCTTTTTAGACTGCTTCACCACAAATAGCCCCGATCAAGATAGGCTTTAGAGTTTCTCTGAAACTACCTACATAATGTCTGCTTGATAATGAACTGCTACTGAGCTGCATGTACAGGTTAACGGTTTTTAGCTGTGCTGAGAGGGAGATATTATCGACATTATTATTTAAAACTTTTGCATGGCAGAAGGAAAGGAAGCTGCAGCCACTTCACTCTCTTCTAAAAGCTAATGGAAATAAAAAAGGTTTCAAACATTAGCGTGAGACATTAACAGGAATTTGCTAAATCAAAAGCTCTTGGCAAACAAAAATACACTATATATAGCGCAGTATCATGCTATATACTTGCTTTGTTTAATGAAAATAAACTCATATTCCACATAATGAGCACATGTGCTGGAGCAGCACGCAGCTTCTTCCTAATTGAGGATCAGAGCGATCTGGGACCTTTTGGCATTCTTTCAGGCCTCCGAGCTTCTGTTCCATCTTCCCAGAGTAACAGCCGAAAAAGTAAACATGGAAATGCCCGAGTGTTCAAGCTTGCCTTGTGTCACCTGAATGTGTGCCAAAAAAATCCAAATATTAATTCAGTCATGGACACGGAGCTAATGTTTGTCTAGCAAATACAGCTTTTTTTTGGAAGACTCACTCAATGTGCACATTGTTTTAGTTCAGCACTTGTCTGGGTGTCAATAAAGTGAGCAATGTATGTGCGTAAAAACTATTTTAGTACAGTGTTTGTTGTAAAAGGGATTACAGACATGGACCACCGCTCTACCGTAAGGGCTCCTTCATCCATAAACACTCAGTCTTTGCTCATTTTATGATACTTAAGCAAAACAAAAAGTCTATATAATCGCTGCATTGTTTGGAATTATCACGTGCAGTGTTTCAAGAAGTCCAGCTGGAGACAGGAACCATGATAAGAGTGGCACGCTTTCTGAGGTAATTTAAAGGAACAGTTTGGCCAAAAAATGGAGTTCAAATTTCCCCAGTACCACAAATTTCAGCCCAGAATTATTATATTAGCGACTGAGGTTTGTTTAGTTATTTTTTCTCTTGAGCTACAACATTAATGTACCTCTAATGTAGGCTTACAGTAGCTCTAATACATGAATGTTATGGTAGCTCAAGTAATCACTCTTTACCACCGTGCTGAGCAGAAAAGCATCTCAGAATGTGTACAGAGAAAAAATTTTCACCACCACCGCCCGAACTCTTGACACAAGGCAGGTTGGGTCCATGGATTCATGCTATTTCGACTCCATATTACAAAAATTCTGACCCTACGAACTGCATGTCAGAGCAGATTAATCAGACCAGGCAACATCTTCAACTTCAACTGCCCACTGCAGCCTCAGATTCCTGTTCTTGGCTGACAGGAGTAGAACCCAGTCTGGTCTTCTGCTAGTGTCGCCCATCCCCCTCAAGGATGAACATGTTGTGCATTCTGAGATGCTTTCCTGCTCACCACATTTGTAAAGAGTAATTATTTGAGTTATCATAACTTTCCTAATCTAGCTCTAATACAGTTCTAATGTAGCCATAATGCAACTAATGCAGCATTATTGCAGCTCCTCAGAAAGTGTTCTGCTCTAATGTACAAACTAATTAATTAAGAATTTCTTTGTAATCTGGAGTCCCAAGGAAGCCAAACACTGTGTTGTGAGATGAGCGTATTGATTTATTTATTAGCTACATTAGCCTTGAGTGGAAAAATTCTACATCAATTGTGTAAAATTTTTTTTAACTCTTCCTATAAATTAGTAGGTATCAGTTGTACATTGTAAGAGTTAATCTAACTCTGTAAAGGTTAAATCAACACTGGGGATTTTGCCTTCCTAGCTCTTCACCCAGATGGACAGTCGATACCATGGGGTTTGGACGTGTGCTAAAACAGGCTTTCCTCAGTGGATTAGGACGGACCGGCCGAGCTGTGCGAGATGCTGATATGTGGTACGTGATGAGGCCATGACTGTACACGCTTTGCACTTCCTGTCCCCATGCATCTGCCAAAATCTGCTCTTCTCCCTCCATCTCTCCCTCATCTCCAGCTTTGAGTTTATATGCACTTTGCATAAACACAACAACAAACAAGAAGCAGGACTATTAGTAAGGAATCTAGGGAACTGAGAAGATTAAGTGCAGTGCTCAAAATCCTAAGTGGATTAGACGCTGGTTGTGCGTGCAGGCATTTCTCTGCTCGTATTACAGCATCGTCAAAGTTTATTAAAGATTATGAAAGGCGGAAGTTGCTGGAGGAAATAAGTCGGCGTTGTGACTGCACAGTTGTCGCTTTTATTCAGCTTTTACAGTGATTATTGTAAACATGATAGTCATACAATCAACTTTTTTCATCAGCAGACTAACATATTTAAAAAAGATTCATTAAAAATAAAAGAATAAAACACTTAGGGAGATTCTGTGAGAGGAAAATGTGATATAAATAGTGAAACACCACACACACACACACACACACACACACACACACACACACACACACACACACACACATATACACAACCATATAAGCGTCACTGCTGTGCTGAGAATCAATCAACAGTCAATATCATAACGACAGGATGTTATATTTTGCACTGCTCCTTTCCTCGTGTGCTAGTGGAAAAAATGTCAATCACAAGGCTGTTAAAGGTGGGATGAATGATTTTAAGCGAAACACTTTTTGCTGGATTTGGTGTCAATAAGCTGTCAATTAGATATCATCTCAGAGGAGAAACTCTGGGCTCTGTGACACCCCTGTGAATGTTGCCAGTTGTTTCGTAATGTTGTTTTGGGGGCGTGGCTGTGACTATACATTTACTATACCCATAAATAACACAAGCCAATTCCACATTTCACATTAATTAATCAATGAAGACACCTGTTAATAGTCTTCATGGTCACAGTCACGGACTGGAGAGAGGGCAGTCGTATAAAGCTTTTCACTCCTTATCTTTATGCACTAACACTTGTGTGTTCTCGCCTGTTTTCTCCCATCACCACTTCCTCACCTTGTTCTTCTTTGAGTCTTGGTCCCTTTTCAATCCCCCGTACCTACACAGGAGATGTAATTAGCTTTCTTTAAAGTGAAGCTACGAGAGTGCTCTGAAAATGTTGGGTTTGTTTTCTTTCCTTTCATTTTCCACGCTTTGTAACACCCTTGGCACCTTCGCGCAACTCGCCAACTTTTCTCAAGGTCTCGATGAAAGTGTTTAGAGCTGAGAATTACAGAAGCTGGAAAGCTTTAAGAATTAAAAAATTACATAAGCAAGCTCGGAGGGATGAGGCTCAGTAAGACATCAAATCCCCATAGAGCGATGATTCCACATTTATAAATACATGCCCCTGATCCACTTTCTCTGCAGGTCACAGCTTAGCAATTACGAGGCTAAATCTGCGAGGAAAGGGAAAAAAAAAACGTTAGGCGAGATATTCACACGGAACTGTTTACTGGCATCGAGCGAAGGGCTCATTAATAATTAAACGCAAATGCATCATGCAATTACTGAATCCAAATTCGCCCTCCCTCTCTCCCTCTCTTCCTCTCTCTTCAGCCGACCCCAGCTCAAGTTCAGAGCTGTTTGGCTCAGCGATCTGTTTATAAAAGCAAAGTGCACATAAAGGCCGCATTTGTCCCGTTTATTGTCAATTTCGTTTTATCACGGTACCTTTTCTTGAGAGTACTCGGAATCAAAACGAAAAGGTCAGTGAAATATTTGGACCCCACATCAACAGTGTTTGGTCCTCCATCACTGAGCACTCAGCAGAATATAAAACGCAGTGCCTGCACTTCTTCCAGCAACCGACTAGATGTCTTGTGTTTTCTTTGTTTGACTTTCAAGAAATGGTTTGGCAAAAAAATTACTTAAAGCATGTTACAAGTTATAAATGTATGGTCACCCCAAATATAGTCAAGATATGGAGTAAAAATTCATGTGGGACGGTTTTTGAAATCATCTGCTCCCAGAGAGTAACACAAATGTTCACATATACAATCTACCTACTGGTAGTTTTTGGGAGGAACCTGGAGGAACTGAGGAACATGTGAAACTCCAAGCTGAGGATCGAACCAGGAAACCTGGAGCTGTGAGGTAGAAATGCTACCCAGTGGTTGGTTGGTTGGTTGGTTGCTTCCCAGTGATAACAAATTAGTCATTTCACTGGCAACAGGAAAAGAATTTTCTAAGGATGAATAAAGGAATGCTGTAAACGAGCACTAAATATGCTCCTATGTAAATGAAGAGTATGAGCATGAGAGTAAAAATCGCCTGATTTTTTTTGTTGCGTCATTCAGGATCCCAGGATCCCTGATGCACATCTCTACACTTGAGTCTAAATTCTTGGTAAATACAACACTTATATCAAGCAACATTCTTAAGTTATGTAACTTCGATTTAAAAACAGCAGGAAGCAGGGCCTAAGGCATGCTTGAACCTTTTTTTTTTTAAACAAAACACATATTTTCTATTAAGTGCTAATGGAAAAGATGAGAAATGACAATTCTTCATACTGCACAAATACAAAGCTTGCTGCACGTCACACACGCACACGCATTCACCCAGAGTACATGTTCACATTCGCTTATGAATCTGACGCACACATCAAGTATCAAATAAGACGGGTTGGATTGAAACTCGTACATACTATCCCTGAGGGCAGGTATTCTTGGAAAGGCGAAGAAGGGAAACACTATTGTGCTGTGCTCCCACTGTTCTTATGTGATCGTCACAGGTGCCCAGTCCTATTTTTTTGTCTTAATGAAATCATGTTCACCCTGCAAGAGTCCACATGAATTCACAGTCTGACTCTGTGTCAACCGGCTTTTATCAAAAACAGTGTAATGTGCTTTATCAATGCGCAGCTATACAAAGAACCTCTTATTTACACTCTTACAAAGAAGTTGTGCTTTTTCTCTATTTTAAATTGTTTTTTTTTTTTTCCCAGATGCTCATTAAAAGAATGTACCCTTGGTATTTTTGCAGAGAATCCTCTTGAAGGCTCTGCGGAAGTCCTTGTTGAAAATGGTGTAGATGACAGGGTTGAGGCAGCTATTGCAGTAGCCAATCCAGAAGAAGAACGTGAAGACCGGCTTGGGAAGCTCGCACGTTTCTGGACAAATGGCCTGCAGGCTGTAGGAAAAGAAGAAAGGGAACCAGCAGACAACAAACACGCCGATCACCACTGCTAGCACAAAGGTGAAGCGTTTCTCCTGGTTCACCATGGCCTTGCGGCGAACCAAGTTGTCTGCAGTGATGATGTACTTCTGGATGGTGGCTGGTGAGTCGTTACTGGTATGAAGATCAGCACCCGGAGTCACGGGAATCTCAACACCCACCTCTCCGTACTCCGTGTCTGGATCAGAGCTTATACTCTCGCTGTTGTTGTCGGGTTTCTTTTCGCTCCTCTTCTCCTTCTTGGCCTGTTTAGGTTTGTTGGGGGCTGTGTCTTGCTTTTGCATGGAAGAGGTGGAAGGTGAAAGGGAAGGAGATTGGACTGGAGGAGGGGTAGGAGCGTTGGGAATCATATCCTTGGAGGGAGAAAGGGGTGGATGCAGGGCATTGGTGCTTGCTGAATGTTTTTTTTCTTCGGCTTGGGGCATAGTGAGAGTGGGCGGCCTTGGAGTGGTCAGATCTCCCCTTACATTTAGGGGTATGGCACTGGTGGGGATCTCTTTCCTCAGCTCTCCTGGTGGGCATCTTGTGCGCTGCTTGGCGATCTGATAAATGCGCATGTAGACGAGGATCATGATGAGGCAGGGGGCGAAGAAGGATCCGATGGTGGAGTAGAGAATATACCAGCGCTCCCCATTGAGCTCGCACTGGGGTTTCTTGGAGGAGCTTGAGTTCCCCTGGTTCTTGTTCATGGAAAGCAGCGGCGGGAAAGAGATGACAGCTGAGATGAGCCAAACGACTAGGATTGCGCATTTAATGCAGCATGGTGTCCTCTGGGCCCTGTACATCAAGGGTCGTGATACAGACATGTAGCGATCCAAGCTGATGGCGCACAGGTGGACGATGGAGGATGTGCAGAAGAGCACATCCAGTGCCAGGTAGATCTTGCACCAGACTAAGTGGAAGTACCAGTAGCCCATCAGCTCATTCGCCAGCGAGAAAGGGATAATCAGTGTGGCCACCATGATGTCCGCCGCAGCCAACGAGACCAGGAAGAGATTCTGCGGCCCCCTCAGAGAACGACTTGTCAGTACAGCGATGATGACTAATATGTTTCCCACGATGGTGAAGAGAATCATGAGAGTAATCACTGTGGTGAAGGCTGTCATTGCTTCAGGAGAATACGGGGCTGATTTCATGCTCTGATTAGAGGATGTTATAAAAGATCCTGTGGTAGATAAATTGGTTTCTAAGTAAGACTTTGTGTCACTTGCTGTTGTGTGACTTACAGAATAAAACAGGCATGTTATTGGATGCTGTACTTAGTTTTAGAGTATAATAATGAAAAATAATAACAATCAAAACACATTAGTCAATAATATTGGCTGAGGCAACAGATTAATAAAACCTCAGTAATCACTAGGGAAAATTGTATTGACTGCTGCATTTCAGAAAGCTTTGTCATTTTTTCATTATTTGATTATTTTCAATATTTTAGAACTACACTATATGGCCAAAAGTTTGTGGACACCTGACCATCACAAAGATATACAATTCTGTGAACCACATATGGGTGTAATGGTCAGATCTCCACAAACGTTTTGCTGTCTAGTGTATAAAATTACATATCATAAATACTGATATATTAAAACTGTCATGATGAACACATAGACTATGTAACTTTTGTAAGACTTTAAATATTATCTCTATATGAATATTCCATAATAATTAAAACCTAAATCTCCATAAATAAATTGCACTATAAACAAGTAGATTTTTCAAATCCACATTATACTTAAGACTTTTTTTTTTTTCAGAAATATATAAATATTGAAAATGTACCCATTGTTAGGAAATTATATGGCACCAAAAAAGGTTCTGGATGAAAAGTCCAGTATTATTTCTCAGTCCTCCAGAGAAAAAACTAGAATGTGTGTTTGGTAAAAAAAAAAAAAAAAAAATGTCCCGGTGTTGTTCAGGTTTATTTTGTCCAAGCCTGACTGAAGTTATGGTTTTGTTCACCTGTGTTGTGTCTGAGGTCTCGCGCGCGCCGGAGCGCCACCGTTTATATCACCGCGTTTTCTCGGGTTGCCAGATTGGCGTTTTTTCAATAAAATGAGTTTTGCGCGGTTGCCAGTGTTGCTGATCGGTCAAATTAGATCCAGCTCTGCATTGACATTAAGTCTGTTCATGTTGTTTCAAATTATTTCAGCACTGTAAGTCCATTCAGAACTTTAAGAGTTTGTTCACTACCATAAGTGTTCATTATTATACAGAACTATAAGAGTTCATTCAGGTGTTAATTCAGTACTCTAAAAGTTAAGTCAAAACATTTGATGTTAATTCAGCACTCCAGGTCTTAATTTGTGCACTGTAAAAGTTAGTTTAGCTCTATAGGTGTTAATGCAGAACTGTACGAGTTAAATCAGTACGCCAGGTAATCATTCAGTACTGTAAGAGTTAATTCAGTACTTAATTTATCATGGCGTGTAAGTGCAAAACCTATTAACAAACCAAAAACACAACAGCAAAGTCGGAAAGACAGCAGAATTGACTCAAAATGGAAAGGGGCGGTCCTTAGAAAGGGGAGGTCCTTATAAAGGGGAGGTCCTTAGAAAGGGGAGGTCCTTACTAAGCATCACATGGTCTTTGCTGAGCCACAACATAAATATGAATATATACAGTACTGTGCAAAAGTCTTAGTCGCATGCAAAGAAATGTTGTAACGCAAAGATGCCTTCAAAAATAATGAAATTAAATGTTTCTACATTTAAAAAACTACTATAAAGAGCAGTAAACAGTAATAAATGAAACAAAGTCAATATTTGGTGTCACGATCCTTCGATTTTCTTTCTTTCTTTTTTTTTTTTTTAAATAGTAGCCTCAGGTACAATTTGTGCAGTTTTATAAGGAAATTAGCTGTAAGTGTTCTGTAACATTTAATTTTGTGCTGGAAAACTGATGTTTGGAATCTAAAATGTTTTTGTACTGAATCAATAACGTAGAAGTCATAAAATAACAATCCATAACAAAGTTTGTGCTAAAAATACAGGGTGCTTAAGCCTTGTGCCCAGTACTGTGAATGCTGAAACTAGCCTAAAGGGAGACAGGTTACTCAGAAGGAAGAGCTACTCATCACTATGATAACTTCACAGGAAATCATTTTTGCCACAGTAACGAGACAACAAACTGAAAAATTGAAATTATTTTTTCGTGTGATAGACAGACACTGTGTTCAGTTAGCGACAAACATGCGGACTTCAGTAAGGACCTACCCTTTCTGTTTTTATTTATTTACTTATTTATTTATTTATTTATTTATTTTGGTGTTATTGGTTTTCGTTGTTGCTTTTTTTCTGATTTGTTGTTTGTTTTTGGTTTCGTTGTTGATTTTTTTTCTGATTTGCTGTTTGTTTTTGGTTTCGTTGTTGATTTTTTTTCTGATTTGTTGTTTGTTTTTGGTTTCGTTGTTGCTTTTTTTTCTGATTTGTTGTTTGTTTTTGCTTTCGTTGTTGATTTTTTTTCTCATTTGTTGTTTGTTTTTGGTTTCGTTGTTGATTTTTTTCTGATTTGTTGTTTGTTTTTGGTTTCGTTGTTGATTTTTTTTCTGATTTGTTGTTTGTTTTTGGTTTCGTTGTTGCTTTTTTTCTGATTTGCTGTTTGTTTTTGGTTTCGTTGTTGATTTTTTTTCTGATTTGCTGTTTGTTTTTGGTTTCATTGTTGATTTTATTTTTCTGATTTGCTCTTGAATTTTTGTTTTTGTTAAAGTGTTTTGCACTTCTGGGCCACCGTAGCAGCCCCATAACATTCTAGCATTCACCTGCAGAGTAAAGTTTTGTTCATGTTTAATTCATATTGAAAAGCATCTCAAGCATTTTTTTTAATCCAGACACTGCACACTGCTAACTTATCCTGCCAGTATATCCACAGCGCAGAGATAAATATGGAAATTGGGGTTGCTGCGTCTACAAAATCGCAGCACAGTGTGAATGGGAAGCTCTCACACACTCAGCTAGAGCGTGACAGCCAAATGGACGGCTTTTAAAAAATAAAGCTCTGCTGACACATTTATTAGAAAAAATTTAAAGCCATTTTGTAACAGGCTGGTTCCTGTTTAAGAGAAATGGGTGTCAAAGTCATATCCCTATACACATGTTTAAAGAAAGGAAATGTTCATTATTTCCCATAGCTGTCATAGTGGAGGATGCTGTTATTCTCCCAGTGTAGCCATAAGAATGCGACGGAGTGAGTGGAGCTCATATTTCAGTGGCTTTATTTCCAAAGAGTGGAGGAAATCAGACTACACGGATAGAGATTTGGAGGATGAAACGTTTGCAAAGCTTTGTAGAGTGCAGCCCAAACGCGGTGTCCTTACAGAGGAGAACCAAAAGCAACAACCACTTAAGACTATTCAGTGAAACAATGTAAATAGCAGATATAGCACTTGATGAATTATTTTTTTTCACATAACAATTTTGAACCTTTTCTTTTTTGTATTTCTCCCATCCAGCTTACAGAGTAACTGAAGAATGCATGATAACAAGAAGAAAAAAAAGAAATGGAAATAAATAAATAATACAAAAGCAAAATCATTCACAGCCCTGATTGAACCATAACACACAGAAATCCACATTTGTGTCGTTTGGATAATAAGCACAGGTGTAACAGCGTTGGCACGATAAAGGAGCTGGATGGGATCGGAGGTATTGGCACAAGCTGGCAGAGAAGGCATGCTTGAACTTTTTTTTTTTTTAAATCAAAACATATATTTTCTATTAAGTGCCGATGGTAAAGGTGAGGAATGACGTTTCTTCATACGGCACAAATACAAACCTCCCTGCACGTCACATACGCACACGCATTCACCCACAGCACGCGCTCGCATTCACATTCGCACATGAGACAGTCACACACAACATGCGCTCACTCACTCACACACACACACACACTCGCACACACATGCACATGACACTTTGATCATCGAATAAGACAGGGATAAAACCCAGGAAGTGTCATTGCCATCAGCCCTTAGTCCCAAAGTATCACCCTGCTGAACGGTGAGGGTGCGGTAGTGCCGTTTATGGCAGAGTACTTGTAGACAAAAATGAAAAAAATGGTCCAGTTATAATCAGGGTCCCTGGCACACATACTAATCCTTATCTACCTCAATGCAGTTGCATCTGTGTTCACTGCATCAGCAAAGCAGGCCAAGCCTCTGTACTACAATCAAGCTTTCCCCTGTGTGTTCAAGTGAGCGTGCCTGTATTATCAAGACACTGGAAATGGGAGTTATAGAGAAATCACGAATCCGTCCAGTGTCACCTGGCACTTATCTGCTTTTCGGCCCAATCTGACATCAATTCACGTATTCGGGTGATGCATGTAGCCCCTGGCATGGTATTACATATGAGAGCTTCTCTTCTCCTTTTCCTTTTTTTTTCCTGCCGGATTAAAGCTCGTCAGGTATCGAGGAGGAGAACCTGCTGTCTGTGTTGTCTCGGGTGAACGAGCGAGTGATGTGCAGATCAAATAGGACGGGTTGGATTGAAACTCATGCACATACTATCCCTGAGGGCAGGTATTCTTGGAAAGGCGAAGAAGGGAAACACTATTGTGCTGTGCTCCCACTCTTTTTATGTGATCGTCACAGGTGCCCAGTCCTATTTTTTTTGTCTTGATGAAATCATGTTCACCCTCTGCTCTCCATTGTGCATTTGTAGCATGAACGGTGGAATACTGTAAACCTGCAAGAGTCCACATGAATTCACAGTCTGACTCTGTGTCAACCGGCTTTTATCAAAAACAGTGTAATGTGCTTTATCAATGCGCAGCTATACAAAGAACCTCTTATTTACACTCTTACAAAGAAGTTGTGCTTTTTCTCTATTTTAAATTGTTTTTTTTTTTTTCCCAGATGCTCATTAAAAGAATGTACCCTTGGTATTTTTGCAGAGAATCCTCTTGAAGGCTCTGCGGAAGTCCTTGTTGAAAATGGTGTAGATGACAGGGTTGAGGCAGCTATTGCAGTAGCCAATCCAGAAGAAGAACGTGAAGACCGGCTTGGGAAGCTCGCACGTTTCTGGACAAATGGCCTGCAGGCTGTAGGAAAAGAAGAAAGGGAACCAGCAGACAACAAACACGCCGATCACCACTGCTAGCACAAAGGTGAAGCGTTTCTCCCGGTTCACCATGGCCTTGCGGCGTGCCGAGTTAGGCGTCCCATCCTGCTTGTGCTTCTCCGAAGCCAACTTCGTGCCCTTGGCTGTAGTGATTATGTCTCTGTACTTCTGGACGGTGGCTGGTGAGTGGACACCAGTGTCAAGATCAGCACCCGGAGTCACGGGAATCTCAACACCCACCCCTCCGTGCTCTGTGTCTGAATCAGAGCTTGTACTCTCACCGTTGTTGTTGTCGGGTTTCTTTTCACTCCTCTTCTCCTTCTTGGCCTGTTTGGGTTTGTTGCGGGCTGTGTCTTGCTTTTGCATGGAAGAGATGGAAGGTGAAAGGGAAGGAGATTGGACTGGAGGAGGGGTAGGAGTGCCAGGAGTCATCTCTTTGGAGGGAGAAAGGGGTGGATGCAGGGTGTTGGTGCTTGCTGAATGTTTTTTTCCTTCGGCTTGAGGCAAAGTGAGATTGGGCGGCCTTGGAGTGGTCAGATTTCTCTGAGGTGTACATGGTGTATTCGTGCCATCTCCTCTTCCATTTTGAAGAGCTCTATCTTTTGGAGATGTGGCACTGGTGGGGATCTCTTTTCTCGGCTCTCCTGGTGGGCATCTTGTGCGCTGCTTGGCGATCTGATAAATGCGCATATAGACGAGGATCATGATGAGGCAGGGGGCGAAGAAGGATCCGATGGTGGAGTAGAGAATATACCAGCGCTCGTCATTGAGCTGGCACTGGGGTCCCATGGAGGAGCTTGCGTTCCCCTGGTTCTTGTTCATGGAAAGCAGCGGCGGGAAAGAGATGACAGCTGAGATGAGCCAAACGACTAGGATTGCGCATTTGATGCGGCGTGGCGTCCTCTGGGCCCCGTATGTCACGGCTCGTGATATGGACATGTAGCGGTCCAAGCTGATGGCGCACAGGTGGACGATGGAGGATGTGCAGAAGAGCACATCCAGTGCCAGGTAGATCTCGCACCACACTGAGCGGAAGTACCAGTAGCCCATCAGCTCATTGGCCAGCGAGAAAGGGATAATCAGTGTGGCCACCAGGATGTCCGCCGCAGCCAACGAGACCAGGAAGAGATTCTGCGGCCCCCTCAGAGAACGACTTGTCAGTACAGCGATGATGACTAGTATATTTCCCACGATGGTGAAGAGAATCATGAGAGTAATCGCTGTGGCGAAGGCTGCTGTTGCTTCAGGAGAATACGGGGCTGATTTCATGCTCTGATTGGAGGTTGAAGTAAAAAATGCCGTGGCGCCGCTGATGTTTTGGTCCATTCCTAAAGTCCCCAGGTTCGCCATGATTGTCGTTGCTCCGCCTGTAAATCTTCTCGACTCAGGGATTCTGAAGAGCAGTCGGTTTTAGCCCTTTCGCTAAAGTCTGTTTGAGAACTGATACTGGATTTTGTAGTGTCAAGTCTGCACGGAAACACGGATGAAACTGAGCCACAGGAAGATCATGGCTAAAATCGTGTCCCGTTGTTGCGTTCATATATCCTGGAAACTTTGCATTCCTTTCTCTCTCTCTCTTCTACTCCCTGTAAGTCCATTCTCTTCCTCCACACGCCTAAAAATACTCCCAGATACAGATCAGGGCTGTTTGATTTATAACTGATGTATCCGCTTTTTTTTTTTTTTTTTTCAGCTATTTCTCCATTAGGGCAAAAAAAAAAAAAAGAAATGGCTCAGAAGTAAGACTTGCTTGCTGTTGTGTCACTTATAAAACAGGCATGATTGTAATAGAGTATAATATTGACAAAAATTATAAAACATGTTCATAATATTTTATTATGTAAAATTGTATTGCCTGCTGCCTTTCAAAAAGCATTGTCATTTCTCAATATTTGGTGACATTCAGTATTTTAGCTATAAAACTGCATATAATAAATATGGATATATTAAAATGCTCTTGATGAACACATATCTAACGTTATATAAATCTCTATATGAATATTCAATATTAATTAAAACCTAGATCTCCATAATTAAGATGCACTATAAATAAATTAGATTTGGCAAATCCACATTATACTGAAGACTTTTTTTTTTTCTTCCAGAAATATATAAATATTGAAAATGTACCCACTGTTAGGAAATTATATGGCACCAAAAAAAGGTTCTGGATGAAAAGTCCAGTATTATTTCTCAGTCCTCCAGAGAAAAAACTAGAATGTGTGTTTGGTAAAAATGTCCCGGTGCTGCAGAAAGGCGCCTTTGGTGGTTTAGATCACAGAGAGAGATAAAGAGAGGTGTACAGCAGTGCAGGTTTTTTTTTTTTTTTTGTCCAAGCCTGACTGAAGTTATGGTTTTGTCCGCCTGTTTCTCCGGTTTCGCTCCTCCGTGTCTCGCGCGCTCCGGTGCGCCTCCGTTTATATCAGCGCGTTTGCTCGGGTTGCCAGATTGTTCCCTCCCCAAAATAAGAGTTTGGAGCGGGTTGCCAGTGTTGCTGATCGGTCAAGTTATAAACAGATTGGATTCCAGACATTAGATTGATCAGATTGAATTTGGCTTTGTGATTGGTTGAGGCTTATTAGATTGAATTTGATTGGTTGCCAGGGTTGCCATGGTGGATTACCCTAACTGATCATCATTGTTTGATCCAGATTGGCCAGGTTATATTGTGTTTAGTCGGAGTGGCCAGATTGAGATAGAAATCCCCCGCACTGGGAAAGCGTGTGTTGAAGTGGGTTGCCAGGTTGTCATATTTAGACTTTAAGACAGATCTATCTGCTTTAGGCTGGGAGAAATGACTGTTGAGAAACACACACACACACACACGCACACACACACACACACACACACACCAACACAACCTTCTTTAGGGGATTAGTTTTGCCCAGCAGCACAGCTTTATGCGTCTTAACATAAGTGAAATAAATGTTAAAATACCAGTCTTATTTATTTATAGGGAAAGACAGCAAACTACTGAATGAGCTCTTAAAGTGCTGAATTAACACCTAAAGTCCATTAGGTCTGACAGTGTTAAATTCTGTTCACTGTAAGTTTTAATTCAGCAGTGCAAGACTACATTCAGAACTACGATAGTTATTTCTGTACTGTAAGTAAATTCAGAACTGTAAGAGTTCAGTACTGTAAGGATTAATTCAGAACTGTATGTTTCTTCAGTATTGTAAGTATTCATACAGAACAACAACAGTTAATTCAGCACTGTAAGAGTTAATTCAAACTATAAGTTATTTCAACACTCTATGTTTTAATTCACTACTCTAAATCTAAAGTCAGTACCGCAGACATTAATTCAGTACTCTGCGTGTTAATTCATTCATGTATTTAGAACAATAGGAGTTAATTCAGCACTGTATGTGTTAATTCAACACTGTAAGATTGTTGTTAATTCAGTACTGATAAAGTTAGTTCAGCATGTGAACTAACTCTAAACGTTAGCTTGGCCCTGTAGATGTTAATTCAGTACCCTAGGTCTTATTTCAGCACTATACGAGTTAATTCAGTACTCCATGTATTAATTCTTGACTCTAGGTCTTATTTCAACACTGTATGAGTTAATTCTTTACTCTAGATTTTACTTCAGGACTCTAAAAGTTAGTCCAGCACTGTAGGGGTTCAGTACTCTAGGTCTTATTTCAGCCTAGTGTAGGTTAATTCAGTACTCTAGATCTTAATACAGCACTGTAGGTAATGATTCAGTGTTCTAGGAGTTAATTTGGCATTTGACAAGTTACGTAATTCACATTTGGTGAACATGGTACATGTTCATTCAGCTTTGTAGGTGTTAATTCAGCACTCTTTGTGTTAATTTAGTACAGTAAGTGTTAATTGAGCACTGTTCATACAGTCATTACAGTAAGAGAGTGTAAAAATGGTGTGATTTCAACACTTAGCATTTCAGCATTTGGCTATACAGGATGTACAGTGGTTCAACACTGTTGAGTGTTAACTGACAACTCTAGCGGTTACTTCAGTACTTCAGAGCTGGTACTGTAAGGCTTAGGTTACTTCGGTTCTGTATAATTCATTACTGTAAGAGGTGAATCCGCACTGCAGGAGTTAATTCATAACTGCTGTGATCTAATAATTTTCTGAGCGAATGCATTTCAATTGAATATCATTTCTGCACACACAGCAGACTCTCTAAAAATGCAGCAAGCGTGAACCGATGGTACCACTGGGTTTTTTTTACAAATGGAAAAACAAATATGCTTGCTGTAGTAGAACATAAAAGGTCGGAGGTCACATCCCGCATTGGTGGGATGTGGCTTGTAATCTGGCAGGAAGTGTGGAGGACTCCAAGGATGAAGTGCTTTAATGCTCACTTCAGCTGACAAAAGCATAAAATGGCCAAAATGCCCTGACAGTGAGTCACGTTATAGTGATGAATAAAGGCACTTGAAAGCGAAAGCGCCTATTTAAGGTTCAACATTCTGAAACTCGCTCGCACTGTTTAGTCAGTTACACGAAAACCACAGACATGAATGCAAACAAGTTACAGTATAATCACATTTCACATGTAATCATATGTTTGTCCATGTGATTGGGAGTAATATGTGATTGCAAAGTGCATTGCAACATGTTATGCCCTGAACCTTCACATGAACTCAAGTAGACATTATTTGAATAATATGAGCATATAATAAGTTAACCTTGTTAATAAATAATTCATTTGTTTGAAGCTTTTATTGCAATTTCCTGGATGTTATGGATATTTCCATGCGATAAATTCCACCATCATTAAATCTGATTCATCTTAATTACACATTAATTTGCCAAGCCATGTCCATTAGTGATGAAACTTAGTGATAGAACTCAAACGTGTATTTGAGTGTAATTATAATTCCCAGAGTGCTTTTACAACTGTCTAAGCTAACAAACGGACACACTGGCTGATGTGAAGATATTGTAGCAAGTGATAATCGACCAAACATGGTGGATGGGTTGAAAAAGCTGAAGACAACTGTGGCAGACAATTTATCAGAAGAGCCACAGAAAAAAACTACCCACAGTCATTTTCGTAAGAAACAGATGGACATCCTGTCAGCTGCTTGTTCAGCATCTGGCACCAAATCAGTAGAAATCTGAGTAAAAAATGTCTGTTGTGGCTTCTTTGGCAGCTATTTCTTTGTAGAGAAATGAATCAGATTAGAGTGGATTGTGTTAAACACAAAGGCAGAATCAGTCCAAATTAGTTTTTTTTTTTTTTTTTAAACCCAGAAAGTTGCCAATATGTCAGAGGAAGTGCTGCTGGGAAATAGGCTGATGCTTCACGCAGATTTGTGTGAGTTTCCGAAGAGGCTCGGTGACGCCATGGATGAATTTCCAGATGTCGTAGATCTGGCCAACCGCAATGGGCTGATAAGTGCAGGGGGGGAAAAAAATCACATTCTGACTCATTGTGCTGTTTTTCTGGAAAAGTGGCTGACTGGTGAAAACAGTATATAACATTATCTACACAGTATATAGCATTATATCAACACAGGGTACAAGTTCAAGAAGGAGTTCACTTCTACAGAATGAAATCAGACGCCTGAACATAAGTGAGGAAACATGGAAGAACCCTACTTCTGCCATGCACTCTAACGATGGTCTGAGAGTTGGACTTGTAACCTGAAGGTGAACCTGAAGGTGGTGGGTTCGAGTCTCGGGTCCGGCAGGGATTNCCCACTGCTCCGGGTGTGTGTTCACGGGTGTGTGTGTGTTCACTACTGTGTGTGCGCACTTGGATGGGTTAAATGCAGAGCACAAATTCCGAGTATGGCTCACCACTTCCCTTTTATTCCTCTTATTTCACAGCCATTTTCCAGCGATTCCAATTTTTCGTTTATTACAGAACAATGTCATACATTTTAGCCGTTCATAGTTATGCTGAATGTTATGGAAAGAATGTCCAGGAAACAAAACTTTCTCTCACCAGCCACTTTTTTTTCTCTCTTGTGAAGTCAGTAAGAAAAAAAAAAAACACAATTTTGTGCAAACTCCTCTGCTGAGGCAGAAAATGTAATTACTGTTTCAAAAGTGCTGACACTGGAGACTCCTTTCATAAATGTTTGAAGAAACGTCTCCTAACAGAAAACTTCGCCATTCACCACACCATTATACGATTATAGAGTTTCTTTGATAAATAACAGCCTGATTATTAATCTATTTATCTGTTAGTGGGTTTGCAAATCCCTGAACAATATCAATTAATTAAGCATTAATACAAACCTGTGCTTTGCCTTGCAATCAGAAATACTGTCACAGCTGCAGTTATAGAAAATCAATCAACACATTCTGACATCTCAGATTGCTCGCTTTGAATATTCCTAATGCGAATAGTAGGAAACTCACTAACAGTTGGCTGTTCCTGTGGAGGTTGTTCTGCAGAGGTGCAGTGACGTGACGTACGGCATGGTGATCTCAGGTTAATTTCAGTTTACTGCCAAACAGCAATGGTGGCTCAACAGTTAAGGCTGTGGGGTATTGATCAGAAGGTTGGGGGTTCAAGCCCTGGCACTGCCAAGCTGCCACTGTTGGGCCCCTGAGCAAAGCCCTTAACCCTCTCTGTTCCAGCTCTGACCACAGCTTCTCAGACAATTAAACACTTCTTCAAACCAGTGTTTTTGATGTCAGTATCCTACAACCTTGCAGGTATCTGGATAGTGTAAGTATTCCCATGTCCTGGAGGATCACTGCCACAC
>CM074952.1:24266841-24276858 GCA_037577455.1 Pangasius macronema
CGGCGGGCGTGGATCAGATACGCCAAGCAGATGGTGGCGGAGCGAGAGATGCCGGCTTGGCAGTGGACCAGAACTCGGCCACCACTTTCCTTCACTGAATCTGGAAAAGGGTGAAGAACGTGGTTATAGCTTCGGGAAAAAAGTAAGCTGAAAATGTCTTACACCTCAGAATATCCGTCTTTTATTCTTTTGTTTTTCCCACCATAGGTGTTGCTTTGCCCAGACGCTAGATACTTCATTGCCTTTTAATCCCCTTCTCTAAGTATGTAAAAAAAAGGTCACACAGACCAAATAAAATAACACGAAACAGAAATGAAATAAGGAAGGCTGCCTCTTTGGGGAACCTAATTAACTGCTCGCTCTCAGATCCTGATGCGACTCTAAACGTGTGCTCGAAAAGACATTTATTAAAGGCGATATGATCTTTGTTAAAGATTGTAGCCTTGTCTTATTAGATTAGCTCTAGATTGTTCCAATGCAAAAAGTCATTTCTAAGTACAACCTTCAACTCATTTCAGCAAGCATGCGATAAGAAAATTTTCTTGATTCATCTGTTCCGTGGTCTGAGTTTCAAAAGTGCGATGCTCAGATGTAGCGTGTTCATTAACATTTAACTGGCAGGGTGTAAGTGTTCATAGTTAACTGAGCCCTGCTGCTGCTGCTGCTGCAGTGCTATATGACGTTTAATGTCGTTCTCTTTAAAACGTGTGAAACAGAAACCGCGATGAGCTAAAAAAACAGGACGTGAAATCATCAAACTGTAGTTTACCGATGAAGTGGATGGCCTGTGGGAAGAGCACTCGGATGTCGGCTGCCATGCTGTCCTCCACCCTCAGGGTCATGTAGCTCAGCTCGTGCTCGAACAGGTTCGGACAGGACGAGGAGACGTTGAGGACGGCTGTGATGCCGCAGCGCTGCAGCAGCTCCCTCTGAGACGAGTGATGTGCGCTGCCCAGGAACAGAAAGGGCAAGAGCTCTACAGGACCGCCCTGCAAAACAACACACACACACACACACACACGCAGTGTAAGATGTTTTGTAGGTAATATAATAACCCATGATATACTTTTTCTAGATTAAATTAAAAAAAATTCTGGTGAAAATTTTGGCTTGAATATGCAAATGAAAAACCCTACAAGGCTCTACTTGCTGTTAAGTTGTCTGCATTTGCATACTGGAGCCTGATTGGCTGTTCTATTTTATGATGTAATAACAAGATTTTCATTACTAAACTCAGATTTTCCAATGAGCTTTTTTTACTGCAGTGAAACTCCAGTTATTATTATATTTAATTTAAAAAAAAAACCTACACATTTCATAAGGTTTAACGTAAATTAGATGTTTAATGTTGATTAATGGTTGGCTTCTATGTGGAATGGTGTGGAATCTAACCAAATCTTTAATTTTATAAAACATATTTTCACTGTTTAAACCTACACTATCCAATAATCCAACACCATATGAAGCTGAAATCTTTAATTTATGCCGTTCTAATCGTGAGGTCAGTACTCAACACTCCTCTGTTTTTTTTTTTTTTTGCACAAAAGCTATATTTCGTTTCTTCTACATCTGTAGTTATTAATGTTAAATATTACACGGTGATGTTCTTGTACCTGGTCATAAAGAGGCGTCGTTCTGCCAGAGACCCGCGGCTCTGAGTCGCTCAGCGTCGTCTGATTCCCACACACACCCGGTGCGCTGATACACAGCTCAGGGTAGAGAGCTACAAAGCCATCGAATCCTCCTGTAGAGAAATAAAGTGAATGAATAGATATTAATTGAAGATGAAAAGAAAAATACTACAAGCAGAAACGATGAACCCTGTACGAAATTTTTAGTCATGAACTTTATGCTAAGATTATATATAACGCAGGTTATGTACGAAATCAATCAATTTTTCAATAAAGGATTGTAATAGATTTTTACTCAGTGAACTTTAAGCCCACATATATATGTATATGTGTGAGTGTGTGTGTGTGTATGTGTGTATGTGTGTTGTGACCGTGTGTGTGTGGTGTGTGTGTGTGTGTGTGTGTACGTGTGTATATATATATATATATATATATATATATAGACACATACACATAGGTTTTGTGTTATTGAGTCGACTTTTAATCAACATTTCAGTGATAAAATATTCAGAGATAAAATCTTCCACTCTGCTCACACACGTCTGAACGCTGGATAAATATCAGTACGAGACATCAGTGTGGATTATTGTGATCAAGCTGAAATCAATTTGGTGCTTTCACATCCATTAAGCACCTCTGTTTCTGACTCTGCAGTGTTTCTCTAACACCTCGTTTACTTTCCTGAGTTGAGCAACTGTGTGTATTTATAGTCCAGTATTAACTGAAAGAGAAAGCATCAGTCATTTTCTTTTACTTGCATACAAACTGCACACACATTTATTTGGGAGCACGTGTCTTATCTGGGAGTTTTTTTAATATTAAGATTCGCCGTCAGATTAAAGCCGTCTGCGATGTATCAGTGCTCAATACTGTAATAAACAAATGATCAGTTAGTGCAGCTGTAGTACAATATTACTGATAGATCTGAATTCAAATTTTCCTCTATCTTTTCTACCTTTTCTGTTTTCGACTCTTTTTCGTGGCATATCAGAGCTGAATTCTTTCCAGGAGTAAACAGATCTGAGCCATAATCTTACTGCAAACACCAGTAATGACTGGACTCGCAATTACTCATATAATAACTGTGTGGCTTTAATTAGAAAATATTACTGATCATGATGTGAGTGAACTAAAATTAGATTCTTGGATAAGTCAGATGCCAGTTTTACTGTTTTTATTTTGATGATTATTTATTTATTTATTTATTTATTTATTTATTTTTACATATGAATGAATATGTGCTTACAGTCTTTTATTTATTTGTATATTTGGACAATAAAGTGACAATTCAGACAGTTGTGAGACGGATATGAAAACGCCAGATTGTGTCAGTTGTAAGTGTCAGAATAATCCAGGCTGAAGTTTATCCGTGCTTATTGTCATAAAATATTATATGATTTAAAAAAACCTCAGTATATTCACAGGCTTAAAGTTCATCCAGTACAAATCTTTTACAGTTTTACTGAGAAACGTATTGACTTCATATGATTTAATATTTACTCATTAAATCTTTGTTGTTGTTGTTTTTTTCTTTTTTTTTTTAATATGTGTATATAATTCTTTAAATAAAGGTTATTATGCTTTTAGTTGTTATGCATATCATATTAACTTAGTGTTTAGTGTTCAGCAAAATAGCCAGGGTTATCACTTTAACCATTAATATACACTCATAACTAATAATAAACGTATTAATCATTACATGTATATGTATTAATACACTATATTTAATGTATATTCTGCTTCTCTAAGTGTGACAGTGTTGCCTTGTGGTTTCTTAATATATAATAAGACATGTTGCATATTATATATATTATTATTATATGATGTGTGTAGCTGTATGATCATTTGTATATTCATGCCAGACTCGTTATTACTGGAGGCTTCGTGCAATAAACTTCACGTGACGGTGCGTTACCTTGCAGGAAGCAGATCCGCGCCGTGGCCGCGTGCACCTCTCTCTGGAGCGCGCGCAGCAGCAGGCCGGCGAGGCTCTCGCGCTCCAGGTCGGCGACCGCGCGGCTCTTCTCGTCCAGCACCACGATGTGGCGGAAGTCCCCGGTCCGCACGCGCCCCAGCAGAGACCTGTCGGCCAGCAGGCAGTCGAGGCGCGCGCCGGACTCCGTGCCCCTGCTGCACCGGCGCCGCAGCAGCGAGTTCCACGCGGCGTTGTGCGCGCGGCAGATGTGCGCGCGCGAGAAGGCGAGGAACGGCCTGCAGTCCAGCAGCAGCAGCGCGCCGCCGCTCTCCGGGGTCACGAGCATCTGCACGAGCTCTTCGCTTGAGATCTCTACCGGCTCTCCGATAACCCCCATTATATTACTATTAGTATTAGTAGTATTATTATTGTTTTTTTTTTATTATTACTGTTAATATATTTTTTTCAACTGAATAACTTTTTTTTTTAATGAATAAAAATTTTATTTTATTTATAAATCTAAAAAAAAATTATAAAATTTCCAAAAGATGAAGAACAACTACTAGGCTGTAAATAAATAAATAAATAAATACATAAAAATTCTGCGCAATTTAAAAAAATATATATATGCAGAATAAATAAACTAATAGCGCACTTTTTTTTTTTTAAAAAATATAGATTTATAATATAATATAATATAATATATATAGACTATATTGTTTTCTTCTTCTTCTTCTTGACAAAAAAAAATATCAAGCAGCACAGAAAAAAAAGTCACAGAGATCTCATTCTGCGTCTTTCCTTTTCAGTTATTGCGTTAAACAAACCCTGCAGACTGATTTCATCATGTCATGTCGCTTTTTTGAACTTCTCTTACTTCAGCAGCTGTGTTTTGTAGCAGCGGAGGCGGAAGTGTCAAGCTGTTATTTGTATCGCCGCGGCAACGCCCTCTTTTTCCGTTTAAGGAAGCGACGTCACGGGCGGAAACGCCATGTATGGGCACTCAGCGTCAACCGGCGCTCCGTATTTGGAATGCTGACGCGGACACGTGACCCTCCCCGGTTCCCTCAGGCGTTTAGGCGGGCTCTCCGGGGTTACCCTCGGGTTTTTCGTGTGCTTTTCAAACATGTGACGTTTTTCTGCATCTATAACACGCACACACCACACACACACACACACACACACACACACTAAGGAAAGAAATTGAAAGTTTTAAGTAAATCCCTGGATCATACATGAATCACTGTGTTTGAAGGTGTGACGCAAACAAGAATGGGTCATGCTTATTTGTGTTTGGGTATGTGTGTGTGTGTGTGTGTGTGTGTGTGTGTGTGTGGGCACAATGCAATATGCAGAGACTTTCCATCCAGGTGCAGAAACATGGGGGCTGAATATAGAAGGGCACAATAGAAAAAAACAACACAAAACAAAAGGACAGAATAACATCGATAACATCGCTTTTAGATGAGGTCAGTGCTAAGGATGTCATAAAAGAACACAAAATGAACTGCGAATGTCTAGAAGTCATGAAAAACACACACAAAAGAGCTAGGAAAAGGCCGCACAGAGGTAAAACCGATCAGCTGAATGAATCACTAACCTCAAGGCTGAAAATGACCCACTGAATTGACAAAACAATCATCCTCATTGTCCTTGCATTGTCCACACACACACACACACACACACACACACACATACACAGGCTTGTACTTGAGAATGAAGCAAACACCAGGTCAGTCAGGATGTTTGGGGAGGACAAGCGAGTTAATTATGAGCTGTGAACATGACAAGAATTAAACATTTACATTACATTATATTTAACATTTACAGCATTTCCAGGAACTAAGATTACCATCAAGCTAAAACCCTGCAACAGGCAGGCTAGTACAGCATGAAGAAAACACACTAGAAAACACACAAGTGAAAGGATTTTTAAAATAAATGAAGTAAGTGCTTATTCAAGTGCTGGGTGAAGAGGTAGGTCTTTAGTTTAGCTTGTAATACAGCCAGTGACTCAGCTCTTCAGACAGCCAGGGGAAGTTCATCCCAAGTCAGGGGAAGTTCACGTTAAAAATGCCTAGCCAGAAAGGATTCGCTAATCTGTTCAGTAAACTGTGGTCACGCTCATGACCTGGCGTGCCGTCTCCAGCTGTGCTCTCGCTCAGCAAAACTCCACAAAATGTCCTGATAACAGAATGACTCTTCCAAAAAAAAAAAAGTGCTCCATCATCAAGTGTCTATCATCATATTACAATTTACATCACTGCTGAATTCTTGAATCTGGCTTTTCAGAAGGTGCGGATTAATTTTCTATATAACTGAAATCACAGGCTTATATTAATGCGCTATTTCTAATACATTATCGTTTCTATAGTATCGACTCATTCACTGGCTAACAGAACAGAACAGATTTTAAAAATCGTGTTGTTATTTACCAGAGAAACACATATTATCATTGATATTGTGAAGTTCTCTGTACGGAGTAGTTTATCGTTTATGGAAGGAGTCTCCAGTGTCAGTGCTCTGTAACAGAATGTTTTCCACCATGGGAAAGTCGGTAACGTAACAAGCTGCGTTTTTGTTTTATTAATTTCCAGAGAGAGAGAGAAAAAAACAGAGGCTGGTGAAGGGATGATTGTTTGTAGCTGCTATAGTGTAAGTGATAACTTGTTTTGCAGACGTTCCACAGCATTAAATGTAACTATAAACGGATTAAAAAAAGCATGTGTTTAGCATGTGTGTTGTTAGCGCTGGCAAATTACTTTGGTATAAGAGGAATAAAACATGTCAGGATACATCAAACCATCCAGCCACTGATTATTTTCCTGTAGCAGAACACCCCAAATGATCTGCCAATAGAAGAAAAGTAATGTCTAGAAATAATCTTATATTTGCTCTATCAGAATCGAATAACAAGAGAGCTAATATCTGAGACACTTTTATATTTAAGACTATATTTAAGACTTGCTATGAATGTCCATACAAGTAAATCAAGGTATGCGTACAGATGTAGAGCTCTCTCTCATTGTTTCACTTCACTTCCTTAGCTTTGCACATGCAGGATTTATTCAGGTTTTCAGTTCAGTTCTTCAGTTCACTTTCTCACATATTCTTATTTGGTAATATCAGTCATGTTTAACTTCCCTGCATCTCTTCTTCACAGAGTCGTAGCATGGAAACTCAAACCGACACGCCTGAGATCACTCATAAACTGTAAAAGTAACACGTTTGTGCTGAAAGATGAGAAGAAATGTGAGCTAGAGGTCATAAAGAAAGGGTGTAAGAAAGGAAATGATGCTGAGTGTTGCAGTAGACGTTTGAGGAACTCTGTCCAGCTGAAATGATGAAAGGCTGAAATGCTGATAGGTCATTCCTGCTAATACACACCCCCAGATTACAATAACACACGATCATCTCTGGAATCACAACAAACCAATTCGTCATGACTTACAGTAACATCACGGTTGCCTCATGCTTACATGTTACACAGCGCAGTAGTGCTTTAATATCCGGTCCAGTTGCGCCAACTCAAAAAAGAAAAAAAAAACAACTTGTAATAACTTGTAGTAATTTGTAACCACACACCACCGTGATGATTTGTATCCACTGTGAAAGTGCGAACTTCTTACATATAGGCAACGTTTTTATTATTACTCTTTATGACTTTATTAGGAAATAATTATGAAACTGTTAAACCCACTTTGAGACAAATGGCTTGTTTCAGGAAGTAAATGGTTGAAACAAGCAAAATTATATGCCAGTGGATTACAAGAGTACACTAGTATGAGTTATCATTCAAAAACATGCCAAAAGAGCAGTCTTTCTCTCCCCAATAAAAACAACAGATGAGCCGACTGACACATGAATCTGGTGATGATTTGCGCAGTTGCTTTGGACTCGCTGATATGAACTGACACTTCCTGGAAGCCCTGCCCCCGTCCCCCATCTTACACGCTCTTCGCTTTCTGTCACTGTAAATGGAGAAAGTTTGGAAATCATTAATATGCAATAAAATTTATCATATATGATCACTGTAACTAACATTAGACAAGTATATAATTAACATCGGTTAACTATATTTATTAGGAATGCCACTGAATAAATTTTTTTTGGAGAAAAAGAAATATTTTGATCTAAAAGATTAAATAGGCTTACAACAAAGTGTTAAATCTAACACTTATATAGAAATAATGTTAACGTTGATGATAATTTCCCAGAGCTCAGATACGTTCAAACAGCAGTGAAAAATGTTAACGGTGAAAACGTCGGCCATGTGGACATCAGACAATCTATTTCTAAAAGGATTATAGCAAAAATTTACTGTTATGATTTGTACTGTTTATGGCACCTTACTGTGGAATCCCCGGAAAATCCACCATCCAGCTCAGTGTTCGTGATTGCCACTGCCAGTAAGCAGTTCCCGACTGCACAGCTGGTAAGTTACAGAAACAATTTTAGGCATAATAGACTTTCTACAAAACTGAAGAAGCGAACTTTAGATTCTAAACATGTCTTGGCTGATTGACTATTTGCGATAAAGGGGGAAATTATATACAAAGCTTTTCTATGAAGCCCAGTTCTTCTTCCTCTCTGCTTTATAATTGGCTTCAAAACCACCTGAAGCTAAGGCATTCTGGGTCATCTGAGTTGTGAGGCAGCGACATGCATAAGCATGGTAGCCATGTGAGCGTGGAGAACACAAAGTGATGATTATCCCACACTGTGGGGAGACAAAAACCTGATGGTGTTTGCATGAGCTCTTACACAGTCATTTGTGATAACACACTAAATCATCGGTATGAAGCCTCAATGATTTAATCGCAGTCCTGTAAATCACATCCGCTGCGTAAAAGGGACGAAACAAAACAAAAAGTGCTGCTTTTCAAGGAAGAGGAGGAGGATCCTCCCACGACATGTGTGTGCTTTTCCCCTCGTCCCATCTGCGAGATACAGCTGAGCTCAGCGCCAGACACACTCATTCACTCCCTCCTTCACTCCTTCAGCATGTGATTTCCCTTAAACTCTCCACTCAGTGAAAAACTGATGCATGTCACGCTCACCTACTGTGTATGTGATAAAAAAAAAAAAGGAATGGGAAGTATAGAAATGAACCTTACTCACCAGGTGTACACAGCAGACCTGAATGACATAAACAGACAAGCAGAGCTAAGTTCTTCTTCTCTTTAAAGGAAAAAAAATGTACATAATCTTATCTGCTGTTAACAAATGTCGTAAAGTGGGTTATGTTGTACATTTGTGAAACTGAGAACAGCAGCATCACCAATGGCATGGATGGAAAATGATTCTTAAGTGAAAGTAGAAATAATTTGTAAGTTTGCTAATCACATGCGATGCTATGTAGTTTGCTAATGAATAAATCAGAAGTAAAATCATTCAATAAAAAAAAAAAAGTAATAATATTTACCATTAGCTAGAATTTGACTTGCTGCCTAGACAGTTTATGCTAGCTACCGGAATCGATGCTAGTCTAACCTGGCATTAGCAAAGAAAACAGGGTACCTTACTAAATGTAGCTAGTTAACGTTAGCAAATAAGCGAAACGTATGAGTGTTTGCTTACTCCAGCATATTGAAACATTTTACTGAAGTAGGGCCAGTGGCGCTCATCCCAGAATTCCACTTCAAACACACATGTATAGCTGTAGCGCTAACTATATCGTGCAGAGTTGAAAAGTTCACTGCAGAAGGCCATAACTTAATCGTTTTTTTTCTACGCTGATAAACTCGCTGTGATGCCTTAAACAGAAATGTAAATGAAATGTGCGAGAGTCTATCTGCTTGATGTATAGCATACAAGTCATTGGCTGGATGAGTGAAGAAGAGACCTTCGAGAGAAGATCTAAATAAAAAAGTACAAAAATACTCAATATAATGCTTAATATTACTTAATATACAATATTACTCAGTTATTTTCCATTGCATTGTCCAATCAAAGTACAAATAACACGAAAGGACAAACGGAAGTAGGTTTGTGCAGCTTTTCTTGCTATTCAGAAGAGATATGACATGATTACGGACTGCAAACATTAAAAGAATATAGCAATCACAAACAGTGATGTTTATCTGTATTTCAACAAGTGTGTATGCTAGGAGTGGAGCACAATGCCACTATTTGTATCTGTATCTGTTTAATGCTTCTGATATTCATGTCTATATCTGTGTTAGGATTTAAACCCGAAGTTTTGAAAATCTGTGACTCCTTTTACTAATGGCTCTGCTTACCCAGTCGTTATTTTTTGCATGTGCCTGTGCACTTTTCCCTGTTATATTTTCTAAACATGTTTTTTTTGGTTTTATTTTCAAAAATCTAAACATGCTAGTAGCATAATTTAAACCATCATGACTCTGACCAGGCAGTTACTAAGGATGAATGAATCTTCTTCTTCTTCTTTCAGCTTTTCCCTTCAGGGGTCTCCACAGCGAATCATCACTCTCCACCTATCCCTATCTT
>CM074952.1:24278471-24290971 GCA_037577455.1 Pangasius macronema
GTGGTATTGAGGGTGGCAGAGAGCGCTGGAGCACCTACAATCCCTGCCGGACTTGAGACTCAAACCTTTGACCTTCAGGTTCACCTTTGGGTTACAAGTCCGTCTCTAACCATTAGGCCACGACTGCCCCCTGTGATGCCTTGACGTAACTCTTGAAGCCTTGGGATAATACTGAATGCCTTGCTGTAATCTTATAGGCTGCCTTGGCAAAATTATATGTGGAGTTAAATGATCATGATTATCATGAGAACAATACCAGTGTATTAAACTCTGAGTCTGTTTTTGATTCAGTTTGAGATCAGACATTCATCAGCACATTATCATTTATAGCAAAACTGCATTTACAGCATTTATCCCATTTTCCCTTTATCCACACTGCAACATTTCTAAGCACAAGCAGATTTTGTAGCCTTCATGTGTTTTTGATTCTTTGGTTTCTATTAATATTTTCTTTCTTGTAAATTGAAGAATCACATAACAAAGTGTTGTTCTGTGTTTAATGCCTTCTGTAGTCTTTTGTTTCCCGAAGGCATGACATCATATTCATTAAGCTGTCAATCAAACTTGGGGGCGTTCTTAGTTTCTAAACTATAAATATATCTGAGCTGCCTGACTTATAATTCATTTGACCATAATGTAACACAGACTTTTTTAAAAATGCATGTCTTCATGAACCTGACGGAGTTTAACCAGTCTGATCGCTGTGAGCATTTCTCCTGTCCAGAGAGATCTGAACCTCCTGCAGTTTATATCTTACTGTACGTGTGTTCAGCTGCTGTGGTTCTGCTAACAGTGTGTGGAAATCTGCTCGTCATCATCTCTGTTCTTCACTTCGAGAAGCTTCACACACCGACCAACATGCTCGTGCTCTCTCTGGCTGTGTCGGATTTCTTCATTGGCGCTTTAGTGATGCCGCCGGTGTTAATCTGGGCCAATGAGTCATGCTGGATTTTTAATAAGGGGTACTGCATCAGTTTTTTGATGACTGCTTATATTCTCACAAGCCTGTCCATCTATACTATCGCTCTGATTGCTGTGGATCGGTATTTGGCTCTCTCAAACCCGTTTCTCTACACAAACACAATCTCGAGGAGGACTATGAGCTTTGTTATTATTTCCAGCTGGTGTGCTTCTCTGGTGTATAATACATCACTCTGTTATTTCAATGGAAGCTTCACAAGTTCTATAATGTGTCCGGGAGAGTGTTACCTTTTTCTGAATGAGGCTTGGTCTGTTATTGACCTTGTTGTAACGTTTATATTTCCACTTTCTGTCATAATCGTATTGTATACTCGAGTTTTTGTGATTGCTAAGAAACATGCCACTGCTATCAGAGAGCTCAATAATCACACACGGCCTAAAACTCAGAAAATCACCTCACACTCGATGAAATCTGAGAGAAAAGCAGCTAAAGTCCTCGGCATTTTAGTGTCTGTGTTTCTGATGTGTTTACTTCCGTATTTTATTTACAGTTTATTAGGTGATGTTATTGAACTACAGACAGAAACTTTTCTGAAAGTCTTTATAGTGCTTTATCTTAACTCCACCATTAATCCGGTTATTTATGCTCTGTTTTACCCGTGGTTTAGGAGGTGCATTAAATTAATTATAACTCTGCAGATAATCCAAACAGACTCTTCATTAATAAATGTTCTTTCATGAATGTGTTTTGGACTATATGTATATGTATATACAAGAAAACTCAGTGGGGTACAAAAGTCTGAGACCACACTGAAACCTGGAATTAATCAAATCAAATTAATCAGAAAGATTTAGAACAAAGACAGGGAATGTTCAGTATTCATATTCTGCACTATTTGCAGGTCACTACTGATATTGATCATGTTAATTTTATCCCTGAGTCTTATCCCTTACATTCACATCTTCAGGCAACACTCCACTGGATTTGATCTAACATGGATAGTCAGGGTTTACGGAAACTTGGGGAAAACATGTGGAGTCCATGCCAGCACTGTCATTAAAGCAAAACACTGTACCAAACACTAAGAAATTCTGATATTCGTGTAAATATTTACAAGATCCTACTTTTCAGTAGAAAAGGTATTGCTGATAATATAATTTGTAATAAAAATGTTTGTATTAAACTAGAAAAGAATGCAAAATAGAAGCATTTTTCACTAGACTTTTGGACGCGTCTTCGAAGGAAACCAATGATTAAAATGTCACTAATAATCTAGTCCCATCTATTCATGCTGGTGCCATCAGTATTGTTATTCTCTTAGATCTCGGTGCAGCTTTTGACACAGGTAGCCATGGCATTCTTCTCTTCTGCCTTTCACTTTCTGGCTTGGCTCAGGTGTGATTTGCACCTTACCTTTCAGATAGATATGACTTTATAACCATTGGTGAAAGTAAATGCTCTACTGCCACTGTTATACACGGTGTCCCTCAAGGTTCAATCCTTGGTCCCCTCCCTTTCTCTGTATATCTGATTCCTACTGACCAGATCACTATCGGAAAAGGCTCCTTAGCATCCTCTATTATACACGACACTCACATTTATCTCATTTCTACATCCACCACAGCTCTTTCTCCCACTTCATTCACAGAATGTATTCATTCATTCATTTTGCTTCCACTTTTCCCAGTGGTGGTTGTGGTGAGAAGGTTTAGAAGGTCAGCCCAGACTACTCTGTTCCTGACCAAAGATTCCAGTTCTTCTTGGTGAATCCCTGGATATTCCCAAGCCAAGTGGATACAAGATCTAAAATCATAGATGGACTCCAACTTCCTTAAACCTTGACAAATCTGAAATTTTACCTGCTGCCCCAAAATTCAATTTTCAGTTGATACATGACATCCCTGTTGTGTATCTGCATTTTTGGTGTAATGTTTGACAAAACATTTTCATTTATACCCAATATTAGGTCACTCGTGGCAATCTCTTTTTATCAGCTCTGCAACATCACCCAACTTCAACTAGTTTGAAAGAAACAGGATTGGTAATCACTGACCTCTCAAGGTTTCACAATCAGTGCAGCTATATTAAATGCTACTTATTTGTAAAGATGGTCATGAAATTACAGACATTGCCTCAGAAGTTCAGGGATGCTCACTGTGCTCATCAGGCTTGGAGGTCAAAAAGCTGGTCTCTTTTACAATATCCATCCCTTGTGGGGTTTACCCCTTGCCTGGGGTAAACTCTGTGGTGTGGTCCTAGTCTCCTCACATTTAACCATCTCACATGTTTCTGACTGTCCCTCTGTGTTTGTGGTCAAACACGGAGTGAAGACATCACTGGGAATTGTGTCCATGTTAACAGGAAACATCCCTGTGGCTTTGAAACCTGTGGAAGAGTTAAATGTTTTGTTATCATTTCATCTACCAAAGTTACCATGAAACTCTAAAATCTAAAATATCTGAATTATGAAAACAATCAAACCTGACTGAACATTTTCTACACTGGCTGTCTTCTCCCATTCTGATGAGAACAAAGAGAAGTAGAGCTGCTTTTGTAGCTTCTTTCGATTTAATTTTCTCGCTGAGTCCCATCCCAACTCCATCCAGTGGTGCATCAGATTCTTGAACAAAGATTCATCTGCCAATTGAAGACCATAACTGATGTGAGGAGGAGAGTTCATTAGATGTACATTGATATTCTTCATGAGCTCAAGGAACTCCAAGTTGAAGATGTGGCTCTAATGGCCATCCAACAGGAGGACATGTGGCCTGCAGTCATCCTCTGGTAACTGAGCTGCAAATATTTCACTCCATTCCACAAGAAGCTGTGAGCTGATCCATCCGTTTTCAGAGACTCTGATGACTGCCTGGTCTGGACTCCAAAAAATCCATTCAGGACACATGTACTTCGCCTTGAAGATAACCATGAGAGGAGTGCATGTTCCAGCATGCATTAAATCCAGATAGGACTGTTGCAGTTTCTCCTTCTTCTACATCCAGGTTTCCTAAGGAAGGGCCAAAAATGTATTTTAATTCAAATTCCTTGAAAGTCCAGACATGTGATAGAAAGTCAATGATCTTAAGTTCTCTGAGAAGTTGTTCATAATTACTGAACCATTCAGAACCTAGTGTAGGACAAATTCCTGAAGAACCTTCAGCAACAACATCTTCTGGGGTACAAATACTCAGATGTTGGTTTCTTCTCAGAAGCCTGCAAACCAATAATAGCCTGCTTTTTGTTTTTTCTCTGAGAAACCTTTCACACCGTTGTCCTTCGCATACTGAAAGGCCATGTTTTGTACGTCTGTGCATGACATCGGAAAGCCTCTTGCTGCAAGAACGTTGATAAGATCCGCAAGGTCCTTCTCTGCTTCTGAAGAAAGTAGAGGATTTTTCCCTGATGCATGATGAAAACCTCTGACGAGCCCATTCACACGTCTCTGAACTGTAGATTTAGGGATGTTCCAAGCTCTAGCCAAAAGTCTGAGGGTTGGAATCTGTCCTTTCTCCACTTGTTTCCTTGTGGTGCCATTCTTTCTTTAATTCAGTGCAGCTTGTAGTCAGTTCTCCTTTTATATCTTGCCATTTTAATTTTTTATCTAATCTCTGTAGGGTCTTTATGCACAAAATGGTTGTGCTGTTATTTTTCTTTTTTTAACCCCTGAATCTCTGTCCCACTTTCCCTGAAACCAGCCCTGTGTCCCACTTTGCGCTGTCCTACTTTAAACCTTAATCACACATTATCTCAGGTTCTCAGAACAGAAACGTTCATTCAATTATCAGAAAATTATTTTAATTTGATTGTAATTCATTATCATTTATTTCTATCATCGCTATGTTAATTTGTTTTTAAGGATCGCTTCAAGATCATGACATTTCTCTACTCACGATCACATGCTAGCTGCTTAGCCTTTGTGAAGAGTTAGGGGGGTTTATTTTTTGTTTTGTTTCATTTAATTTTCAACATTTGATAGACTGACAAAAAACAAGCGCACGTAGCTGACTAATACAAGTGCAGCTCTTTATTGCTATCCAACTCTACCTGGCAAAAGCAGCTAACTAAGGCTAGCACTAAGCTTACTCACTAGCCAACTTTCACTAGAGAAAATAGCAAACTAACATTAATGTTAAATAAAGTTGTCACTAAATAACCTTAACTGAAACAAAATTACCTAGCAAAAATGGATGACTAACATGATCATTAAGCTTAGTAAATAGCTAGCTAATCTCTAGCCCACAATAACTAGCAAACATAGTTGACTAAAACAAGTGCTTTGCTAGCAAACATTAACACTAGTACTAAGCGTAATCACTATCAAACTTTAACTAGAAAAAGTAGCTAAGACTAGCACTAAATTGCAAGCTAATGCTAGTGCTAATCGTCTGTTGCTAGCCAGCTTTAGCTAGTAAAAAAGGAACCTAACATCAGCACTAAGTTTCTTCTTCTTCTTCTTTCGGCTTTTTCACTTCAGGGGTCGCCACAGCGAATCATCACTTGCACCCACTAGCTTCATCTCCTCATTTATTACCTCCATATACCTCCTCTTTGGCCTTCCTCTTCTCCTCCTGNTATACCTCCTCTTTGGCCTTCCTCTTTGCCTCCTGCCTGGCAGCTCCATGTCCAACATTCTCCTACCAATATACTCATTCTCCCTCCTCTGAAGATGTCCAAACCATCTTAATCTGGCCTCCCTAACTTTGTCCGCCAAACGTCCAACATGAGCTGTCCCTCTGATGTAATCATTCCTAATCCTGTCCAACCTTGTCACTCCCAAACATCTTGAGTACTGACGATTCGCATGATTAAATTTGGCAATGTTTTACACCGGATGCCCTTCCTGNTCTTCCTCAGTGCCACTGTCTCTAAACCATACAGCATGGCCGCTCTCACCACTGTCTCGTACACCTTCCCCTTGATTACTAAGGATGAATGAATGAACACTGTAAATGCATTGTTTATGTTAAAGAACATAGTCTTTGTTTGTCCTGTTAGCGTCATAACTGACTGGTTGTCAGAAACCTCCCATTCGCCCGACTTTTTAATTATGTCCTGCTAGATTCCAGGCCCAAGGCACACATCTAGACTCACTCATAATAGTGCTGTGTCTGTATTTGTATCCATTAAGAACAAATTATCTATTCATTCTGAATAATACTTACATAATTGGTTACATCCCGAGTTTATGCATAATAGTTATAAGGCTATAAGGATATAAGACTCAACCATAATGGTTTCATATTAGTAACACTGAGTTACTCATTGGTAGTAGATTTTTTTTTTTAGCCTCCCATTTCATATCACAACCAGCCATTCTTGCTGCTGACCACAGCAACCGCAGCAGCACGTGCTGGAACTGGAGGTCCAGAGGTTCTTTTATAGCTGAACATCCTTGATGGATCAGTCTTTTTTCCCCTATTCGCTGACCCAAACATCATCACTTCAAATATGAGCTTTATCTATTCTTCCTTTAAAAAAAAATAAAAATTGTTCCATTGTAGGCAAGACTGTAAAACAGCTCTTTTTGACCTAAACAGATGGTGAGGGATTAATACTGAACACACACACACACACACACACACACACACACACACACACACACACACCACACATCCTGCCTGCCATTTCATCAGCATAGGTGTTTCTGCATTTGTGTATGAATGAATATGTTACAGTGAAGTCCAGCAGGCTCAAGCTCAAACAACTGTAAGCGTTTATGTGTCATTCATGACTGCAGTGTGTGGTGTGTGTGTGTGGGCTGCTGGAGAGAGTGTGTGATCGAATGAAGCAGGTGTGTCTGTTTTGAGGAGACATACATTTGCGTAAGCATTTGCGTTGGTGAGTAGCTTCGGATGAGTGTGTGTCTGTCTGTTTTAGTGTAATGTGACGGTGGAGATGTGGGCCGTTCGCGCAGTTTGTGTGACAGGAAGTCTATAGCTTCATGATTTCCTGTTGAGCCTGCGGTGGAAAGTATACACATGCACACACACACACACACACACACACACACACAGTGTTGAAGGCCTACAGCACCACTGTGCCTTCACATCCTATGAAGTCGATAACACAGGAACACTTAAAATAGTCAGAGGAACTTTCCAACAGGTGACATCAGATAACGCCAGACTGCTAATACGGCGTTGGTTAAGTGAGAGTTTTGTGACATTGCATAAATACCCTCTGTGAAACACACAATACCCTCTTTCAAACACTTCGGAACATAAAGACGAACTGTAAATCTGAGTTTTATTTCTTTTAGAAAAAAGGTATTAAACTATGGCTTTATATACTGTTTATATAAAGTTTATATAACTTTCACTTGTATATACTGTATATATTTTCTAACTTTATATATGATTGGCTCACTAATATTAGTCTACAAAAACAAATTAAATTAAAATAATTTGTTTTAATTCAGGATTATGAATTTTTGGCCGGTGGTTAATTGTCACACTCATAAGTAATGAATAAAACACTTTGGTTAGTGATGTTATAGGAATATATTCAGCAACACAACTTCACATAACCTCACATCCTGAAGAGTTTGATCCCTCTTATACAAAGCAATTTGTCAATGCTTACAATTTTTAATTAATTAAAAAACAATGTGTCATATTTCCTATCTGTTTAGTTACCACAGAACAAGTTAGTTCCTGTTCTCACTTAACAGCTATAAACAGACATTATCTCACCAGCCTCTCTTTTTGTCACTTTCTTGAAATTATATAATAAGACAAAAAAAAAGTGTTACTGAGAAACACAGAGTGCAAAACTCCTCGGTTCTGAAGAGTTTCCCCGGTTAGAGCTTTACCTCTGACTGTTGTGCTGTGCTGACACTGGAGACTCCTTCCATACATGTTGAATAAACATCTCCTTACAGAAAGCGTCCACCATACAAGTCTCTGTGTAAGTTGTTACCATAGAAACAATATTAGAAGAACTGCGTTAGTATAAACCTGTGATCTGAAATACACACGAAACGGTCACACCTTCTGACCAATCAGAATTGAGCTCTATGGTGTATACAAATCACAATTGAATTGTATTTTCTGTTTAAACTATGCCACTTTTGTAATATAATCAGTATAACAGTAGTGTATGTGTGTGTGTGTGTGTGTGTGTGTGTGTGTGTGTGTACTTAATATGTATAACTTGGTTTTCCTTTTAGATTGTATTTTTTTTTAGGTAAGGCATGATGCAAATAATAACTTGCAATAAACAATACAGTGATTCCTTAAAAAAAAAAACATACTTACACTTACTATTTAATAGATCAAATCCAAATAATTAAAATATAATCATGCCGTGATTTGGTTATATTGATAAACCAGTTAAAAATGAAAGTCATGTTTAGTGACTACATACACAGGCTCATGACAAATTAAAGGAGAATTCCCGAGTGGGGGATTTTGCTGGTGTGTTTTGAGGAAAGAGGGAAGTGTAACTGCAAATTAATACTGCAGCTCATCTGACTGATCACCTTTATCTTAACATATTTATCTTACCAAAATCACTCAGAGTTGTGTGTGCGTGTTTAATGGATCTCTCAAAGCTAGATTTTCACCAGACAACATATCTGCATTTTATGGATCATGAAAAATTCATTATTTTTTCTGATAAATATCAGAAATAAACATTTCCTGTACTTGAATTTAGCTCTGAAAGCTGAAATGTTTCCCAAGTCCTGTCCTAGAGGCTTATACATTCCTTCTCTCAGTGACCCTGAGTGTTAAAATAAGGCTTAATATTTTCAGCTTATCCCTGCCCACTCCAAATAAGCCTAAATAAAGCTGCCATGACTCAGTGTAAGATCATTTCTGCATTAATATGGATAATTCCAGAGGGTTCACAAACTTATCTGACACAGCTGCAGCTGTAATAGACGTGTAGAGTGGAACAAGCAATACGTGGGTTCTGGTTATTTTTATTAATAGTTGAAATGACTGTGCGTGGATACCGATCGCTACACTGTACCCAAAATAGACCTTTATCTTAGCTGAAAAATCTGTTAGTCACGTACGTGAGTGTGTTTTCATGACAAAAATCAGTTGATCACTCCTTCCTTACTCACTTGCACATATTCAAGTTTTTAAAATAAATAAATAAATAATAAACGCTGCCTCAGACACTCATTTTCGGTAAGCGCTTTATCCTGGTCTGGGCTTTATCCCGGGAACACTGGGAGTGAGGCAGGAATACACTCCGGATGATACCGCAGTCCACCCCACACACCTGTTCACACCTGGGGAGGAAACCTGCGGAGGACACGTGTACAACATGCGCAGACAGGAACCCGAGCTCAGGATTGAACCATGATTTGTTGCTTGCTATAAAGGAATATTTTAGGAAAATCTACTTGAATCAAATTTCTCCCTTGTCCTTGATGTAGTCGATCAATAACAAAACTGACAGCTTTAGCATCTAATGCTGACTATGAGGTTCATCTCTCTTTCGACCAAAATATTTTCTGCCTCAAACAGCATTGTTCACTGATATCACACAGAACATAGCTGTATAGATACTCCCAGGTTTGAGCGCACCAAATGACGTCTGAGCAAACTGTCGTATGATTCATGAAACATGAGCACAAAGGATAAATCAGCTTCAGCTGCGTTGACGCAATCTCCCCCCCACTAATCCCTAATTTGATGTCATATGCATATGACATAAGACACCTATCCCAATTTATCCTCATATTCATCTCATTTACACACCTCAATTTCTGCCAGTGTTGCAGTAACAGGGGAGCTTTCAGTGGATGATTGTTAAGATCCGAAGAAAGAAGTAAATGAAGAGTGGAATAAAAATGCATTTTAGTGAAGCTGAGTTTGAACAAATGCTAAATTGGCTTCATTCTTGTAACAGGTGAATTTACACAAGAGGTATGTGGACGTGCTTGGATATCATGGCATGCTTTTTTCTGGAGGTTACAGAATTCATATAACCACTAAAACACAATTCTATTTGATTTGCTAGTCTGACTTTATAGTGATTTCAATTTTACTTAGATCAACATTTGCTTAGATGAAATAATGATGGATATACAAATAAACAAATGGTGCTGCAATGGATGGAAATATGGCTGACATGTTTATAAAACTGGAAATAATCGTGTCCTCGAGTAATGAAATGAATAAAAATCTAGCTATAAACAGAATTCAGTTAACTTTCTGCAGGTAAGGCTGGAACGTGGTTTCAATTTCTACCTGATTTAAGACTTAAACATGTTCCATAATATTCAGAATTGTCTCTATACACCTACACGAGTCCAATTAAAGATTTTATGGTTTTAAAAGATTGGCTTTAGTCTTATGTTGTGCACGATTTTTGAGGATAACAAAAAGGACATCTTTATTCTTACCATCCTCCAACACATGCACTTTGAACTATTTCTACTCCATTCTTTCCTCATGTCTTGGACAACTGTATTCTGCTGAAAGCTTTCCTCAGTATTGCACCACCTGAATATATAGGGATGCTTTTCATGTACATCAAATGTAACAAGGACATACATGTAAGGGTGTGTCGTATTCGTCTGAGATAAATAAGGCACTAGTGGGCAAGAGCTTGTGTCCTGCATCGACTGCGACTAGGTAGCCAACTCGAGTCTACCACAGTAGAACTAAACTACAGTATGTCGTCAAAGTACTTACACACACAGATTCATTCATATGCCATTCCATGGGCCCAAATGTGCGCTAATTCAACAAGAAAACATTACAGTAGCATGAGGACAAGAAGGAGGTCCAGGTCTTTTCCAATGATTTCAGATCAGTCAGGAAATATTCCACAGACAGGATGTCCCTGAACTGCGACCATAACTCAGCAACAGTCAGACAATCAGATCTAAATCTGGCTCTCAAAATAGGCCATGATAAAACAGGAAGCACCACAGCCACAATCTGGCGGTTAAGTACACTGATTTGCAAAAAAGGGGGAAGTTCTGGGGAATAACAAGAGATTTAGAGTTTGATCTGCAGCGGCTTTAAAGAGTGGGCAATCCCTGGGATTAACCAGAGGCCTGGGAATATTAATTCTAAAAAAAAAATAACCTAAAGTACTGGATTTACCATCCAGTCCCTGCCACATATTCCCTTGAACATGCAGCCAAAAATATCATCCAGTTTTTTTCACTTATTCTGATTACTGGTATGAAAAAAACTGTAGTTTTTAAAATTTTTTTTATACATTTTATAACCAATTTTATAACGTATGTTAGCATAAATGCCACAAAAGTAATATAGCCATGTGCTACACTTGCTTTGGAATATGCTACAGGATATTTACTGTTAAAAACTATGAGAAAGTGTATTTAAAGCAATTTTAAACCCAAATGTAGACATGTTTAGAGTGGCATGTTTTCTTCTTTTGCTGATGCTGCAAGTCTCATGTATTTAACAAGTAATAGAAATATTGCACCCATCTATTGCACCATTTTCCAATTTATACCCGTATGATATTATTAAAGTTCAATGTTGAACCATATTATCACTATTATATGATATTTATACCACACTGCCGTTGCATTCTCGAATCTGATTGGTCAGAAGGTGTTGATTCATTTTTTTTAAATGTTATTGTTTCTACAGTAATACATACGGAGGGATGTGTTTGGCGAATTCTCCCCAAAATCTAAGGTTAATAATAAACAGATTCAAATGTGTAGCTTTTTTAAAAAAAAAAGTGTAATTGTTGATTTTCTGGAAGGAGACGTTTATTTATCGTTTATGGAAGGAGTCTCCAGTGTCAGCGCTTTCTAACAGTCCAAGGTAATGCTGTAATTAGGTTTCTGCCATTGAAACATCTTTAGAAAAGAAGCCGGAAGATGGTGCTGCAAAGTTTCTGTCTTATCAGCTTCAAGAGAGGGAAAAAAAAAAGACTTGCAGGTGAGGAAACGACTGCAAACGGTCCACAACATTAAATGTAACTATAAATGGAGCTATAACTATAAACTATATAACTATAAACAACTTCTGGGTTGTAACAGTGTTGTGTTGAGCCGCATCAGCACCCTTGTCGTTGATTATTTTCCTATGACAGCACATCCTCCATTGTAGTAGAGAGGAAGAAGGGCTAGACCAAAGGGAGCAAAAAGACTTTGCTAAAGAGTGAACCTGCAGTCACTGAAAAAGCTTTACTGCTTGTGTCTGTTTTTGCCATTTTCATATATCACGTAGAATCCTGTGTCTTAACCTCCATCTTGTGCTCTCTCCTTCTTCCGCTTCGGCTTTCGTCTGCCGTTTCACCATCATCCTGCCGGCGAGACGTGAAAACAAAGTAACAGAGTGGAACAGTCATGATGAAACATGTGAATACAGTCTGTTAAATCGGTGAAGGTCACACTTGCATAACAAATGCAAGAGTTATATCCGAGTCATTTGAGCTGTGAGAAAATTCCCCCAAAATAGAAACCAGGCATTAGAGCAGAGTTATCGCAGTCTGCGGCTGCTGCATCAGCGTTGACTCACAGCTTGCTCATCGTATGCTGGAGCCACAGTGTAATGCTTTTCTAGTTTGTAGTTTGGGTCCTATCCATCCATCCGCCCATCCATCCATCCATCCATACATTACAGGTCAATGA
>CM074952.1:24293471-24299338 GCA_037577455.1 Pangasius macronema
CACACACACACACACACACACACACATTAAAAAATACAATTTCTTTTTTATAATCACTAAATTCTCCTTTTCCTTCGAACCTTCAGCAACAAAAACTTGTAGATGCTTTTTCAGGATCGTTTTCCCTTTCTCCAGGATCTTTATCATGTCCCATTGGATAGAACCTGCACACAAAGGTCACGAGACGTAATGAGGAAGTTTACAAATTCAGGAATTTATTTAATCAGGAGTTAAAAATCAATCATTCACAGAAAAGTGACTCCTTTAAGGGTGAGTCCAAATTCTCCAAGTTTGGAGAATTTAGCGAGTGAGCTCTTTAAAAGGGCAGCCTGTATTTTTCTGCATGTACGCACAGCTGTGTCAATACACTCAGAAAGGGTTTGTGGGTAAGCATAGCTCAGAGACGTACACATCTCCAAAGGTAAATGTTGATTGGTTAAGCAGGAAGGTGTATCCAGTAGTGTTGGGTTTGGGAAGAAACCAAAACAATACTTGAGCCAAAACAGATGTAACACCAAAACGTAAACTGAGCACTGAGGATCATTTTCAAAGCATTTAGGGTGCTTCCAAACTTGGCTTTTTTTCCCCCAGAAAAAAAAAACCCTAGTCAGATATGAAAAACATGTCTCATATGACATGCACACTAATCATAGCAACACTCTTACCAGTCCTAGCTAAACTGCATACCGATGAACGTCCCAAAAATACACGAATTGTTGTTTTTAATTAAATTGCAACTTGTCCTCCATGTTTGTCCTCCATGTTGTTTTTTCCTGATTGTCCCCCAACTTGTAACTTGTTTGCTTGGGAGGTAAATAATCATTTTTATGTCACTCTTTTTTGATTTTGGTAATGTTTTCAACTTTGGAAGCTCTGTCGTAATAAAAGATAATCAGGAAAAAGTGCATTGTGAAAGAGGCGGCTTCCTAACTGTGTGAAAGCAGCCTTATACAACCATTTTCAAAACATTATGAAACAGTAAAGTGCAAACAATCTTCAAGTAAGTTCTTTTTAATCCAGTAAATTCTTCTTAATCACATTCAGAACTACGCTTCTTCATCTCTACTACAACGAGTCTTAAGTTACCGTTTTATTTTTGTTCTCTCTACATTCTGGTTTGATATGTTGCCCCAGTGCACATTCACGTTGCATGCACATCTGTGAACAAACGCTAGCGCATATTTGCAGACACACACACACACACACACACACACACACACACACACACACACACACACACAGTAGTCAAGGCCCTCACCGGTGCTTGCTTCCTGCCAGTGCCTCCTGAACTCGCTCTGATACTCAGTCTGTGCTCGGTACAAAGTAGTAAGATCTGCAGCAAAGAAGAGAGACGCAGCATATTCACTCTTCAGCCTTTGTTGTGAACTATCACCAAACGAATAGCCTATAACTTTGGAAGAGTAGTTTGAAGATTAAAGATCTTTGGTCAGAGAGTGAGCAAAGCTAACAGAACAAGCTGAGGTGATGAAGGTCATGACGCTAACAGAACACGCTGAGGTGATGAAGGTTATGACGCTAACAGAACACACTGAGGTAATGAAGGTTATTATGCTAACAGAACAAGCTGAGGTGATGAAGGTTATTACGCTAAAAGAAGAAGCTGAGGTGATGAAGGTTATGACGCTAACAGAACAAGCTGAAGTGATGAAGGTTATGACGCTAACAGAAGAAGCTGAGGTGATGAAGGTTATGACGCTAACAGAACAAGCTGAGGTGATGAAGGTTATGACGCTAACAGAACAAGCTGAGGTGATGAAGGTTATGACGCTAACAGAACAAGCTGAGGTGATGAAGGTTATTACGCTAACAGAACAAGCTGAGGTGATGAAGGTTATGACGCTAACAGAACAAGCTGAGGTGATGAAGGTTATGACGCTNNGTGATGAAGGTTATGACGCTAACAGAACAAGCTGAGGTGATGAAGGTTATGATGCTAAGTGAGATGAGCTAATAAACAGTGCATTCAAATGGAACTTGTGAATTTCTAATTTTAAAATGGGAAGCCAAACATACAATACCATCACTATTAATGTCCTGAGGACAGTAACTGGCAAAAACTGCATGTCAGTAGCTAGCATGTTTTTATATAAACAAAATAAAGGCATACAGACACAGAAAATCAGACAAAACTATCTGGAAAATTATTTACCTCAGATGTTTTGATAAATTACTCACAAAGGAAGCTGAAATTACATTTTACACATAGCATGAGCCGCAAACCAAAGTTCTGTGAACACCATCATATTGAGAAACTTTCACCTTATGTAAAATCACAACTTGTTAAATTGGAGCTTCTCGCAGATGCTACTCATAAACAGAAAAACAACAACAACAACAACAAAAATAAAAACAAGCGAGCTGAGCTAACAAAAGCTATCTTGCTAACTAAGAAAGCTAAGCTGATAAAGTCTTTACAAATAGTCTATAAAGTCATCTAAAACTACTGGGATTGTTGTGCACTGAATTTTACAGTTGAGACTGTTTTTTTTTTCTTTTCTTTTTCATTTTTTTGTGGTCACTCGTTGCTAATCGTGTTGACATTATGTCTATTGCCGCCGTATAGCTAGCTTAAACATACAGAAGAAAGATATCACCAAATTTTCAATTTTCTATGTTTATATCTGAAATCATAGAAATAAAGCATTAATTACTGAGAAGATTTTTTTCTACACGATCATACACACCGATGACCCCCAAGAGCTTCGTGCTGGTGTGCTGATAGGTGACGTAGGCATGATTGATGATCTTCGTCAGATCCATCTGCTCTTGTACAGTCAATTTGTCCTTTGCGGCCATGAAGTCCTCGTGCATGTGGCGGATGGCGAGGTCACACTGCAGACACGACCTCACCCCGGGGATCACACACACCAGGATGAGCCAACAGACAGAAAAACGCCCGGGAGCCATTTGGAGCTTTTTCATGATGTCACGACATAACATCAGTGATGACGTTGATGATGTGTGTGTCACTGTTGTTGCTCTGTGAATTCTAGCATAAAAAAAGACTGTTATCGTTACGCAATAATGTTAATAATAGACTGTGATCGTTAATGAATAATGAATACTATTGGCATTGTTCATCTCTAGGATTTCACAGAAGGCCACAGAAACTTCCTGATTCTGAAATCCTATTTTTATCTGTTAAGTAACTATTTAAACGTTCAGGAATATCAACATTTTCCACATATATGTCAGTAAGTTACTATGAAAAGACCTTGTACGACTAAATTTACACGAATTCATTACACTCAGCATTGAGTGCTAACTAAAATTTATTCGTTCTGCCATTTTAAGAAATTAAATATTGCCACAACTCATGAATTCTGACTTGAAAACTTTACATAACCCTTTTTGAATGTAATCCCTAATGTGTAATCCTTTACTTTTTCAATGTGCCCATAAACTCCCCAAATTGTTAGGTATGTTTATTATTTAATGCTTTATTTAGCTATTAATTAATCTAGCTATTCACAGTCATGATGTGTAACCTTAATCGATCTAGTGGTGGGTTTTAATGAGCTTGTTAGCCATATTTGAACTAAAGAGGGGATTTTAGCAGCTTCCCCCTTAATCACTCAGCACGACATCAGCATGCTGTGAGCCCACTCAGTGGTTAACCAGAAGATTTAAGACGTGCCCACCATACACCCTACACACACTGACGTAAGAGCCCAGGTCACACTGTGCAATAAGAAAAGGAAATTCTCTCTCTCTGTCTCTCTTTGTTTAAGATTTATGGTGAGTTCATTCGTGCATCATAATTTCCCCATTTTAAGTGCTTTAACTAATTAGCGCTACTTCATCAGAAGTTACTATTATGAAGATACCATTATGGAAATTGCCCTAATGACTTAAATGAAAACTATTAATTGTTGTAATGATTTCTTTTACATGTTCTTCATTACTGGTGATGAAAATCAAATTTTCTTTATCCATTAGGATATACTGGTTAAGTTTTAATGATGTTCTTTAGTTCTACTCCCTAATGGTTCCCATTAAAATATGTCCTGTAAGACAATTTCTAATGTTCATGACAGTTTGTACATATTAATTTTTCATTAAGTGGGTGTTCCTATGGTTTCTTCTTACAATCTTATAGAGACATTTTTATACATATCATTTATGGGAACCTGGTGTCTAAAAACATAAGATTCAGTTACAGATGAAGAATATATTCATTCAGTATGTCAGTAAATTATCTTTCTATCTTTCTGTCTTTCTAGATAACCATAAATTTCATAAATTGTTTAAATTTAGGAAACAAAAAAGCATTATTTTTCTGTGCTTCTCTATTTCCTTGCAATCAAGTCCAAATATAAATGTATAAAAATTACAGTGTGTTGTTCTGTAATAAAAAAAAAAGGTCATTGTTGGCAAATTGCTGTTGTGTAAGAGGAATAAAATAGTTCAGGGTGTGCTGTTATAGGAAAAGAATCGACTTCGCAGTGGTAAAAGTAACTCTGCATTATGCCAGACCACATCGCACCATCCTGTGATTGCTTATTTTCCTATAACAGCACACCCCCAAGTGCTATATTGCCTACGTATCAACCTCTATGGAAAGCACAAGCAATACAAACCATTGCAAAATTACCAGGAACTAAGAAAGGCAATATAATAATAATCTGAACATGTTTTTTTTTTACATGTAAAACTGTGTGTGGTGTCCGGAGCAGAGCAGCACATTGTGGTCTGAGAATCATTACTTGTACTTAAATCTGCAGGCTAAGCAGTGCAATCCTATAGCCACGTCAAAGGTGGTCAAAGATTAAGTGTCAACGGTGTTCACTGCTGAACTGAATTCATAAAGCGAGAGGTTATCTATATTACTTCTCCAAAAAGAAGCTGTGACTTTAGGTGCTGGTACACGCCAACAGACCTGTGTCATGATTAATAATGATTTTTTTTGGCCATATTACCTACTTGACATGATTTAAGAACTCAGGTTCTGAAAGATATCACACTGAGGGAACAGATTGAACTGATCTGAAAAAACGTTACTGTGAAACCCACAGAAAGTCTCAGAACTGGACTGTTATGTAAAAGTGGTTAGCAGCTAATTAAAAGGAGATGTGACAAACAAGCAAATATAGCAGAGATCGCACCAACAGCTTCTTATAACCGTGCCCCACCTAAAATCATAAAGGCAAGACCATAAACTTGGTTATTTGTAGTGCTTCAGACTGGGTATAGGGCACTTAGTCACTGAGTGTGTCTACTGTCTGGTGGTATGATCCCAATGATCAAATGATTCATCTTCAGTAATGGCTTTATCCTGCTTAGTGCTAAGGTGGATCCGGAGCCTATCCCAGAAACACCATACATCACAAAGCACCATATACACACACTTATTCACACCTAGAGGCAATTATGCATAGCCAATCCACCACCTGCATGTTTTTTGGAGGTGGGAGGAAAACTGAGATGGGCGGAGCTAAGCAGGGGGTGGGAGCAGGGGTGGTCCATGACTCCTTAGCGTGAACACATAAGCAAACAAATATTTTTACATATTTTTTCTTTAACAATATTAATTATTTGAAGGTATGCCATTAGATTTCTTCAGTATGTTATTACCTACCATTACCTAATGATATTAAATTTGTAATGCTAATATATTTCATAAGATGTAGCCTAATGTTATGCTAGCTATGATTCCTTTGTAACTTGCTTGATCACAAACGAATGTTGGTTAGGTGTGTGTGTGTGCCTTTTATGTCTGATGGGGATCCTACTCACTCAGTACACAGTCAGGGGCAGCCATTTTATGTCTTCTTCTTCTTCTTCTTCTTCTTCTTCTTCTTCTTTTTCTTCTTTCGGCTTTTCCCTTCAGGGGTCGCCACAGCGAA
>CM074952.1:24299438-24349257 GCA_037577455.1 Pangasius macronema
ACGCAACCCTCTCTATTTATCCGGGCTTGGGACCGGCACAGAAGTCACTGGACTGTGACCCCCATGGCTAGATTGGCGGCCATTTTGTCATTTTCTGTATTTATGTATGTGGATTAGTATTTTGCCCCACCCTAGATCACAATAAGTCACTGGAACTAACATGGCCATCCCATATTGTAAAAGGTTTGGCTACACCCTGGTGGGACGGTAGGAAATTCAGAGTTTCCACCCGTCATGAATGTAGCATAGTGTTTGAAGTCTCACTTGGTGCGTCGGCCATTTTGAAAAATCCAAACCACAGCTCCTACATGTAGAGTGGGTTAGCAAAAGAATTAATTGAACACTACATCTTGCTCACACTACTCGCACCAAAGTAATGCAAATCTTGCAAAGTCTTCTTACTAGAATTTATTCAAACGTGTGTAGCTAACAGTCTTCTATGTAGGTGAAATGTGAGAAAATATGAGCTACTGGGACACTTAGATATAGATGTGCACCTCTAGGTTATACGTTGCAGATAACGTAGCTCACTTTATGTTTTTATCGTTTGCGCAATGTGTAAGAGTGCATGATTGATAATGCACAAAGTCCACTGGCCACTGTTTCTACACCATTCTATGTGTTGTAGCATTGAACATTTGCTACAGAGTCATTTTTTTTGGGTTGGTCAATACTAGACAGAGAGTCAAGAAAGTCTTGAAATGTAGCGTTAGAGAGAGAGCGAGTGTTTGTATGTGGGATGTTTTGTTTGAGTTTCTGGACAGGAGGTAAAGCAACAGGGGTGTTTGTTTAATCTGGGTACAAGGTGTATGTGAGTGTGTGTGTGTGTGTGTGTGTGTGTGTGTAACGGTACAGGAACAGTTCAGCTAAAGAAACGCATGAATCATTGTGCTTGAACATAATGCCCTTCGTCAGCTGAGTACATTAAATGTCACAGACAAAAATCACACATCGTAAAAGAATTCTTTGGGTGTGAGTTGAGATCGGTGGTCTTAGAAAGCGTAATGTGACTTGGCCGATTTAGCGAGTCAGATGGACGTCTTATGATTACACCAAAACTCAAATATCAGCTACAAACACGCTAGTGGCGATGGCAAAACGTAAACAAAACATGCTAATAAACAGCAAACATATCCTTATTATCTCAAGCTCATTTTGAACAATGTTTGCATTGGAATTGTTATATATTCAGGTGAGAATATATATATATATATATGTATATATATATATATAACTGCACTTTTTGTTTAATATATATATCCATATATTATATATATTTATATGTTGATCCTTGAGGAAGAGAAATTGTTTGTTTATGCATCAAAATTCATAAATAATTCATAAATAAAAACAACTGAGAATGAAAAAAGAATGTTAGTGTTTATGCAAGGATATCTACATGCATGAGCTCGTAAGCAGAACGTGATTATTTTCTTTAATCACAGGTCTATAGGTAGACGACCTTCATTGTATAATCTGACATGTAAAACACACGTTATTGCACATTCTGTTATAGAACTCAGGCAAGATTTGATCATCAACCGCACATATGGCATGCACCAGCGTCCTGCGGTGTAAACGGGACCTCCGACCGTAATCAGATCATCTGTTGCTATGGATCTTGATAACGAAGATTAATTAAGATGATGCTCAAGGACAGAAAATGGTGATCATTTACAGGTCGCTGATTATGCAATGAAACTATTACAAGGTGTTTGCTGAATTCAAAGCATCTCTAAAGACAAACAGGCAAATAGTACAGAGTGTAGAGCCGTGATAAGGCATGATAGTGACTCAGAAACGTAAAATGGAGAGCTTGAAAGCGATGATAATGTACAGTGCCTTGTATAAGTATTCACCTTGAACTTTTTTTCCACTTTTGTAATTTTACCTGGAACTGAAAAGGACTTGTTGTATATGGAATTATACAATATGTCATGAATTTACAGAGTAGCCCGTAATACTGAAGAGGGGTAAATGAATATTGTTTACAAAATTATTTACAAATCCAAAATGCTGTGAAATGCCTAAATTATTATTATTATTATTATTATTATTATTATTATTGTTGTTGTTGTTGTTGTTGTTATTTAAAAATCATTTACCTGGTTGAGTTTATGATAGTTTCTTTACTTCTGTATGGGAAAGAAAGCTCAATGATTGTTGTTGTTGTTGCTCTTCTTCTTCTTCTTCTTCTTCTTCTTCTTATTATTATTATTATTATTTAAAAATCATTAGGACTTTGTTGAGTTTATGGCACAGTTTCTGTGCTTCTGTATGGGAAAGAAAGCTGAACGGTTGTTGTTGTTGTTGTTGTTGTTTTTGTTGTTTACTTTCTGATTTTTTATTGTTTACTTAAAAATATTTACGTCATTTTGAAGGCAGATTTAAATGAACTGAAATATACTCACCCTAAACTCGAAAATCGTCTGAAAATATCTATTTACATATTATTTACTTATAAACTGAACCAAAAAACTGCGTGTGGGATAGAGGGGAGCCGTTACCACAGCAACGGCGCGCGAGATGCGCGCGAGACCGCGAGTCCTGTCATTAGCGTAACATCCTCTGAAAAGTTCTTCGCGCTTTCTCATTGGCCCAAACGCTAAACACGTCAACAGCGCTGCCATGTCGGATAGGGCAACTTTCTAACGTAATCTTGTACTAAACGCTAAACACGTCAACAGCGCTGCCATGTCGGATAGGGCAACTTTCTAACGTAATCTTGTACTAAACGCTAAACACGTCAACAGCGCCGCCATGTCGGATAGGGCAACTTTCTAATGTAATCTTGTACTAAACGCTAAACACGTCAACAGCGCCGCCATGTCGGATAGGTCAACGTTCTAACGTAATCTTGTACTAAACGCTAAACAGGTCAGCAGCGCCGCCATCTTGAATTGACAACGATTTTATCCAAAAATGTCACTATGCTCAAAACAAGAAAACAAAGATTTCTTTATTTTGTATACTTTCTTTAAATTCTATTTTGTTTATTCAAGTTTATTTGTTTGTTTGTTCATTTTTATTTGTTCATCTTCAGTAACTGCTTCATTGTGGTCAGGCTCATGGTGAATCCAGAGCCCATCCCAGTTGGGAATACACCTGAACAGCCTGCACAGCACTGTGTTGCTGATTGTTTTCAACAATTAGGCTCAACCAGAATATTAACATTGCACCAGTATTTTTCTTCAGATCGATTGAACATTGAGCAAATTACGTGCGATTAGAGCAGGCCTTATAAATCATCACCCTACACACAAGCATATAACCACAAATCTAAAAATATCTGGATTAATACATGCAGTTCACATAACTTGAAACATATGAAAACGTATTACTGTATTATTTTCTTATGTTGCCCAATCAACGGTGCTCTTTAAGTCCAGTAGTTCATTTTTAAGCCGATATTGCTTATCATAAAAGTCATATAGTGGTTCTACATTGGCAAATTCCTTTTCTCTGAACACAATGTTCACCAAAAGAATTTCAGTTATTAGACCAATCTTTATCTAATAATCTTTCCTATGAAATGAAGCAAATCCTTGGACTATTTAAACATTAGCCATGAACTAATCAGCCTTTTAGTCTGTTGACTAATACTTCAGCTTCTCTAATCAGACTTTCATAAATACTGATACAAGCCCCTTTAGTATGTGTCTTTATGACTGGAACTCAGTCTGGTACTCCGAAACACTAAAAAATGTCACTGACGCAACCATCTCGAACATGTTAAATCAATGCTGATAGGAGATTATAGTAAAGTTTGTATTTTGTTGCTGTTAATGATTTATTCCTCAGAGTCGCAGGCACAAAATGTAAAATATGCACCAATACAAATTGTACATTTCAATAATACACAGTGATGGAAAAATGAAATAGTTATACATTAATGTTAAGATGTATTTGTATAGATAATGTTTACCTCTTTAAAATGTGAAGAGGCAAACACAAAACTAAATTTCTACCTGGTTCTCTGTAACAGTATTCCAAAGTTTGATGGTAGAATTGTAGCAGAAAGCATTAGTTATGTGGATAAAGATACTGTACCACACGTGGACATCCGGATGGAGGGCTTTTCGGTTTCTCGCTAACATGACAAGCTGCATTTTGTTTTGGTGTATTAACTTCAAGAGAGAGAGAGAGAGAGAGAGAGAGAGAGAGAGAGAGAGAGAGAGAGAGAAGAGAAGCTGGTGAGGGAATGACTGTTTATAGCTTCTATAACATAAGTGATAACTTGTTTCTAGAACGTTCCACAACATTAAATATAACTACAAATGGATACCTGATACAATGTGTTCAATATGTGTTGTATAATAAATAAAAATTATAGGCATTGGCAAATTCCTCTGGTATAAACCATGTTGTATTTCATTTTTTACTTAAAACACACAATCTAGGGTGAAAAACTGAAATAAACGCTTCAACCATTTACATTTATTCATTTAGCTACTTAACTGAGCAGTTGAGGGTTAAGGGCTTTGCTCAAGGACTAAAGTTTGGTGGTGCTGGAATTTGAACTCAACCATAACCTCTGTCACCTTGTTCGAATATGAAACTGTTGGAAATAAGGACACTAGGATGACAAAGATATGAAGAATAAAGATAATTTGTAGCTTGGAAACACTGAAAACTAGGAAACAGTACTAAATGCATGTGAGATGTTAGGGGAAAAAAAACATACCAAGATGTATCTATACACATAATAAAGAAAATGATCAATAGCTCTTGGTACCATATTGTAGCTTATTGCAATGTACAATAATACAACACGATTTTGACAATTAAAAATGAAATGAAAATCATAATCACCTTATAATAAGAAGTGTTGCTGTAGGATTTTAAAGTTCCAGGTCTACCATAATCAGTATTTCCTCAGTCAGGCCCGCTGGCAGAACGCCCTTTGCGAGAGTTGATAGTCTAAGGTTCCCTATGCCAGCAAGTGTCCTTGAATGATAAGGTTTTTGATAATTTTTCCTGAGCAGCACTTGTTGATGTCCCAACATGAAGCACCTGTAATATAGCTTAGATCTTGTGATGATGTGTCTCATCCCAATATCATGGACAAATCACTGTGGTGTCAAAAAATGAATGATTAAAAAAAAAAGATTATTATTTTATTTTTTTTTCCACTAATAGTGGCCATGTTTATGCAAAGGAGTGCAAACGTTCAAGGACGTGGTCTTTGGTTCAGATGGGTGTGGTGAAGAATATGAATTAGGCCAGGTGCCCAATTCCCCAATTGCGAGCAGTGAAGAAATCACTGTGGCTCTATTAAACAAGAAGGATAGACAAGAATATATATTAAGTATATTCTGGATTTCTTTACATCTATACAAATGTTTCTTGTACAAAGGTTTTATTTAAGGTTTTATCATTCATTTGAAAATCTCTAATGGCTTCGCGACATGTTAAATCTTTGACCTCCACTGTGTTCATAAGACCTCAAGAGCTTCAAGTGCTTTCATCTAACCAGCTTACTTTTCTGCAGACTCAGATCAAGCTCAAAAGTGACCAGGCCTTTTCTGTCACAGCTCTGAAATTATGGAACATCTTACCCTTTTTCATAAAGACATCCGTCACTATAGACATTTTAAATCCAATTTAAGAGCATATTTATTCTTCTATGCATTTGAATGTCTTTACGAGCTGTAGTTTTGGGTCTTCTAGTTTTGCCTTGTCTCTTAATTTGACCTTTTAATATTTTTGTTTCTCTTTTGGTTTACTTTTGTTTTATTCTTTTCTTTCATTTTATTTGTATTTTATTTTTAATGCTGAAAATTTCATTTAGCTGAAAGAGTGTATAGCACTTTGTCTTTTAAACATGACTTGACTTGATCCAAATCTAAATCACAAATTTTTTCCCCCAACATTACAATTATTTATAGAAATTAATACTACAATTGTGTTGGATTCTTTATTTTTTACTGGTGAGAAAGCATTGATTAATTTTATATACCAGCAGCTCTAACAATAGTGCAGCTGCAAAGCATAATAACATAACAAATTGCTTTTTTTTTTTTTGCATTAATAACTTTAAGAGAGAGAAAAATGGCTGTGGTATAAGAGGCATAAACCACCCTGGGACATGCAGTTATTGGAAAATAATAAACTGCGGTGTGATAAGAGTAACTCTGCTTCATCACACCATTTTTATTCCTTATTTAACATATGATTGTTATATTTTGAGTAGGTGCAACAAAATGATCTCCACTCTCTAATGACCTTTAGAGCATTTTTAAAGGCTGATGATCATACTTCAGAATAATATTCATGCTGAAATTTTGATATTTATGTTTGCTTTCTACAAACACTGTCTCTGTAGGAATGTAGTTGGGATGGAGCCAAATATGTATAAATTATTCAGAATGAACAGAGGATCATGGGTTTTAAATGGATACAAATACAGGTATGAATAGGAGGTGCATTATTCATTGTAAAACTTTGTCAGAAAGGATGACAGGGCATCTGGTTGAAGCTCGAGATCAGATATGGAGTTCGCAGGACAAGCAAAGACCACGTTTATGAACATGAATTCACAGTGTTCTTTCATTTATCCTTAGTGATTGGTAGTGGTTTACTAGTACGTTTATAATTTGGGAAATTAAACCAACTAAATTTGTTAGTTGCACACAGATCTCTAGTTGAGACTAATTATGAAATGGAGTGATGTAGCTGAGGTTGAGAAACTGTCAGAGCCAGAATTTACAGACCGAAAAACCCAACTTCTTGATTTACAGTCAAGATACAGCCCAATTTTATTGCTTATAACATTTCTTATTGTATATAAAGATTTCTTTTCAATAAAAATTAAAAAATTGATCACATTTTGCTTTCAACTCTGAGTATCAGTGTGGAGGATTTGAGTATCGGTGTCGCACTTATCATCACCGAAAAAATAAACAACCACACTTTTAGGAGCAGAGGAGTATAAGGGTGTTGTGGAATTTTCTTTTTTTTTGTGTGTGTGTTTGCTTCACTGATACCTTGCTTTCAGTGTCCTCCCACAAGTTAATTATCAAACAAGTGCTTTAGGTTTGTGCTTTGTGATTGGCACTGAACACATCAGGCCAGATAAGAAACAGGTATGAGTCGATATCTCATACGACTCTATTGAGGAGGGCTGGAAGTACCACCTCCTTATTTATGTCTACTTCCTCACGTATCCGTGGATACCAGTTAATCCCATCCCCTCTTCTCTCTCTCTCTTTTCTTTCTCTGTTGGATGTAACACTCCAGTCACCTGGCATTAACTTTTGGACAGAATGGGGGACTACGGCTTCATCTTTCTAACACTGGCTGCATATTTGGTACGTCTTCCTCTGAATATACGCATGTCCGTGCTCTGCAGGTTAAACATTTTAACACCATATATTAACATTTTTGGTGAAACTTAAAGCTGTTCTGTAAAATTCTGAGTAAACCTAAGTAAGGAATAAGTGAATGGGACAAATGTTCTACTTTTTACTGTATCGCTAAAAAATGACGGAAATGTTAATCATTTTAATCCTTAATCATATTCAATTGTAGCATGTAGTACGTTTGTATTAAAATTGACTTTACTGACCTACATGTCTTTTATCTACATGCTTAAGTGTTTTACTCTCGAACTGCATCTGCCGAGTATACATTTTTATGTACTATAGGATTGAAGAGTACCCAGTAAATAAGTCCTTAACTGCAAACATTTCTTTATTTATTTTTTTTTAATTTTTTTTAGTAGAACACTTGTTTAATATTAAGTAATTTTAAGCACAGAATTTTTCTCCTTAAATTTCCAAACTGATTTATGGTCAACCGATTTATAGTCGCTTTTAAAGCTATTGAGNTATTAAAATTGACTTTACTGACCTACATGTCTTTTATCTACATGCTTAAGTGTTTTACTCTCGAACTGCATCTGCCGGTAACAGAGTATACATTTTTATGTACTATAGGATTGAAGAGTTCCCAGTTAATAAGTCCTTAACTGCAAACATTTCTTTCTTTTTTTATTTTTTTTTCGTGTCTTAAAAAGAGGAATTTAAAGGTTTGACTAAATACCAGTTGGCTAAATATCAGCGAAAATTTCGATAACTCTCTGATGGCTAAATTTCAGACTGATATTTATATTAATACTGTGATATTTGTGTCTATTTAATATAAATGCTGAAATGTTGGGAATAGATATAAATGAGGACAACAAAACTGACAAAACGAAACAAAAAAAAAAAAAAAAAAGCTATTCCCTGAAATTCACTGCATGCAATTCTTTTTAATGTCATGCCATTTTGTTTCATTATATGACTTGGAATATCTTATCATTACTACTTATATGACTCCTTGTAGGGAGCACCCGTTGCAATGAGGAAAACGCGTGAGTTGGCATGAAACAGTCAATCAGTTTTCATGGCCACACACTCATCCTCAACCCTCCAGTCTTTATATATATACAGTATATTATTTTATATACGTATAAAGGAACAAAACGGTTCAAAACAAAGATTAAACCACAAGTAGTTAGGTATTTCTAAACTCCGATTTACTACGTCATCATGAAAATTTGTAAAAAATTTATGCAAACAGATTTATTTGGTTGTATGACGTGGTCAATCAGTAGTGGTATTTTTAATCTGGATAAAGTTCAATGAGAAGCAAGTTTAGGAAGAGTACTAGAGTAGACAACGTCCACGAAACACTTGCTCAGCCTCAACCTGGCTTCTGTGTGATGTATGATGAATGTGGTCTAAACCCCAACGTAGAAGGGTCTCTGATCCCTGCAAAAATACCCTGCAAAAGTTATCAGAGAGCAGCTTCAGTGGAAGGCCAACACTACCAGCTGTTGAAGCAGGTTTGTCCTATGTTGGACAGAGGTGTGGGTCAAACATTTGCCTGCTGCACTACTGCCCAGCTGTATGCCCTGCAAAGCAGCTTGTCACTATCCAAAGTTGTGCTGCTCCGATGCCCGTCCTGTGCTTACAATTTTGCCCACCTGCACTGCATCACCACCTGCAGCCCCGACCAGAGCCAGATAATCAACATCACCAGAACTGAGAATGTCACAGTTGGCGGGGTGTCGAAAGATGGTGTAGTTGCATACCAGGCCTATATTTCCACCAATTTCTCTGATGCGTCCTTCAGATCCTGCCAGAATGTGCGGATTCCAGCGACAGGTGGATACGCTATCGCTACCATGTGTGGCCAATATGGTCATAAGCATTGCACGCCTCAGTATTGGTTAGATTTCCAGGGTGACACAAGCAATGGTCTGGCTCCACTTGATATTGATTTTAGACTCATACCACCTGGCGAGACCTCACAGGTACCAGAAGGAATGGTTCCATATGCAGGCTTGGCTATAGGTTGTAATGAAACATCACCCACAGGTGAAGAAGAGTGCTCTTGTCAGGACTGTCTGGAATCTTGCCCTTCAGTTGCTCCACCTGAACCTATACCTGAGAAGACCAGCTTCATGATCGCTGGAATAAACGGCATTCTCTTCATCTGCCTCCTTGTTTTTATCATTTTATCCATCCTGTTTCTCGGTTTCCTTGTGGCTAAGTTTGTCTTTCAGATCCAGAAGAGTAAGATGTTAAAAAGGGGCATGGACAGAAATGCAAATGAAGTAGACTATAACAAAACAGTGGATCCCAAAGATGTCACATGCTCTGATCGAGCAAGTCTGGCCACTCAAGAATTCCTGGGTTCACAGTTTCAGACTTGGGGAACTATAATGGCTAGGTACCCAAAGACCGTGCTCATTGTATGTCTGGTTGCAGTGGTGGCATTTTCAACTGGGCTGATGTACATAGAACTGACGACTGATCCTGTTGAGCTTTGGTCAGCTCCCGAAAGCCGTGCTAGGCGTGAGAAGGACTTACATGACCAGCATTTTACCCCCTTCTTTCGAACCGACCAGCTGATTCTGACAGCTCCAGGCAGAAAAGGCTATGTGTATGACTCCTTGTTATTTGGCGAAACAAACTTCAGTGGGCTTATCACTAAAGGTTAGTATTTAATTCAAGAGTCTCATAGCTGAATTAAAATGGCTTTAGTTAAGCTATTAAGCTTTGAGATACTGATCATAGTAACATAACACATTGGTTTTTCACCATGGGAAAATCATCATGTCAGAGGACTTTGTGCTTTTCAGTTTCTAGGTAACATAACAACCTACAGGATTTTTGTATTAACTAATTAAAACATAGAAAAAAATATAAAATGGTGAAGGAAAACTGTTTATACTCGGTATAACTTAAATGATAACAGGAACTAACTTGCCTTGGACATAATCCACAACACTAAGGGTAACTATAAATGGTTATAAAGTGCACCATAAAAAAGTGTACTCATTGGCAAATTGATGTGATATAAGAGGAATAAAACACAGTGAATACTTTAATACTATAACATCTCAGATACCTTAAAATACCAAAACATCATTAAGCAATTCTGTAACGCTAAAAGTCTTGCTCTTTTCACAGAACTCATTTTGCAACTACTGGAGCTTCAAGAGAGAATTCAAGCAATCGAATTCTGGTCTGACGACCTTAACAAAACCGCTAGCCTTAAGGATGTGTGCTATGCTCCACTCAATCCAGCAAACCCTGCTCTTTCTGACTGTGCTGTCAACAGTCTTCCTCAGTACTTCCAAAACAGCATTGTTAATCTGAATGCAAAGGCTAACATGACTGAGCTAGGTGTGACTAAAGAAGTTGACTGGAGAGATCATTTTATCTACTGTGTCAAGTAAGTCTCATTCCAGTTACAACTGATTAACATTCTCACACAGTGATGGGAGATTCTGAATGTTGTCATTATCTTGCCAGTGGATTTAACCTTGATTTCTCTTCTGCATAGCTCTCCGTTGTCTTTTAAAGACATCACTGCACTTGGCATGAGCTGCATGGCTGACTACGGAGGACCTGTGTTTCCCTTCTTGGCTGTGGGAGGATACGAAAGTAAGAGAGACAGAAAGACACATGGTCATTGTCACACATGTCCTTATATGGGTAACTGATTAATGAGTTACACCTTGCTTTCAGATGAAGACTACTCAAATGCTGAAGCATTCATCCTCACGTTTTCTCTGAACAACTATCCACGAGAACACCCAAAGTTCAAAGTGGTGCTAGAATGGGAATCAAGATTCTTGGACATAGTTCAGGAGTACCAGAAAAATCCCAGCACAAACTTTACGTTCGCTTACATGGCTGAGGTGAGCTTAGAAATGTATTAATTTATTGCATAAATTCATCTCCACACAGTTCTCATGAACATGATCTTGGCACAGAACGAAAGTTTGGTCATTAGATTTCTTTTAAAATGGAAAGATAACTTTCAACTTTCTCTTTCTCAAGTCACTCAATATACGCTTTGTTTTCATTCCCAATTCCCAATGCTTTATTGCCCTGCAGAGATCTTTAGAAGATGAAATCAACAGAACGACAATAGAGGACATCCCCATCTTTATGATCAGCTATGCAGTTATCTTTTTGTACATTGCTGTGGCTCTGGGGGAATACTCATCCTTTAAACGCATTCTGGTGAGTCAGCGGTTTCTCATTCATTCATATTCGTAGGATTTGTGGTTAAACGTTTAAGGTGAGGCCCAGGGGTGAGGTTAGCAGTCTTAGCTTTTAAACAGTCCAACAAAATCACCGTTACTTGGCGTAATTCCCACCAACTCATCGCTGTCAATGCAACAGCCCCACATGAGTTAAAGATTCCCCTTAGTGGAAAGTCCCTCAGTCTAAGTCACATACTGAAAGTGTCAAAACTGAATAATGAATGGATGGGAAGTACCAACATAGCTAATCATGACACTGCACTGATTATACTGAAATCAATTAAGTGGTTATTCATTTGTTTGATATCTTAATATATAACCTAACACACCCTAAGCAGAAATATAGCGGGACTTGAATGACGTACAGGGAAGCACTGATAGGATTTCTTTTACTGAAATGATTTCCTTGTCATCATATTCGCTCCAATTACCAGGTGGACTCGAAGTTCCTTGTTGGCCTTGGGGGTATATTGGTAGTAGGCTGCTCGGTCCTGGCCTCCATGGGTTTCTATGCTTGGATAGGAATCCAGTCCTCGCTAGTCATTCTGCAGGTGGTCCCCTTTCTAGTCCTGGCTGTTGGTGCTGACAACATCTTCATCTTTGTTCTGGAGTATCAGGTATCTCAACTCAAATCAGTTTGTTGCTGCTGATCTTTAGTGTTTGGTTTGTTCATTGATATTTCTTGAACAGTGTAGCTGACGACTATCATGTTTATCATCTCCTTGCATAGCTTTATCTCCCCAGTTCTCCCATTATCAGTCATTTTCACTTTCTTATCTCTGCCTTCTAAGCTTTATCTCCATTCCCATAACACTGAGGAAATTTGCAGTATCTCCTCTTGTATTTTCAGAGAGACATGCGCCGACCAGGAGAGCAGCGGGAGCAGCAGATTGGTCGAGTCCTTGGAAATGTCGCTCCCAGCATGCTTCTTTGCAGCATGTCAGAATCTGTCTGCTTCTTTTTGGGTAAGTTATCCCAAATGATATCAGTGGTGTGTCAGATACAATCCACTAGTCTACAGTTTTGCAACTCTTGGTCGTGGACACCCACTTCACACCCACTTCAACTCAGGAAGGCATATTAATGAGTTGATTAGTTGAATCTGGTGTTTTAGAGGAAAGAACACACTAAAATGCATAGGACCGGAGGTATCCTGGGACCAGGGTTGGAAACCTGTGCTCAGGTTTTCTCCGAAGGTCCCTCTAAAACCATCTTGGCAGCAGCCAGAATCAACCAAGTGATATGATCTACTATCACTACTTATATTATTTGTATCTGTTGCTCAGGAGGTTATCGTGACTCAGAAATATTGTTTTAGTGCCCATATTAGATGATAATGAAGCATACACAGGGGTTACACACAGTTTCATGCACACTTTCCCTGTATTCTCCTAATACTCAATAATGTGTGTGTGTGTGTGTGTGTGTGATTCCAGGTGCTTTGAGTACAATGCCTGCTGTGAAGTCTTTTGCGCTCTATGCTGCTTTAGCCGTCCTCATGGACTTTGTGCTGCAGATGACTGCGTTCGTGGCACTGCTGTCTCTCGATGCTCGCCGACAAGATGCAAATCGCTGTGAAATAGCTTGCTGTGTCACTGTAAAGACACCACGGCCTTCCAAACCCAATGAGGGCTTCCTACTCCCTCTAATGCGGAAATATTACGCCCCAGTACTGCTCCACCCCGTTTCCAGGATACTAGTGGTACGACCTGTTACAATGAGACACCAATACACAAAAAAAGTTGCACTGACTTACATGGTGATATATAGTACACTATGTATAGGTTCACATGCTCTAATTTGCTCCTCTGTGCAGATGTTGCTGTTCCTCTGCATGTTCTGCGCCTCCATCTTCCTTATGTTCCATGTGAAGGTGGGCTTGGATCAGGAGCTGGCCATGCCTTCAGTGAGTGCAAATCAATAAGTAATGACTTACACAGGGACCTGTGTGGTGGATGATCCAAACGATGTTTAACAAAGAAAATCATATATAATTGTGCACATAATGAAGCTCCTTGTAGAGATGTTCATTCAAAATTTATGGTTTTTTGGTGTTACTGGGATTCTCCAGTGCCAGCACTCTGTAACAGTCGGTACGCTTTCCACAGTCAGTAAGATTTATTGAAAAATAAAAAACCTTGGCGTTGGTACAGTAACACCACTTCATCACGCCACCTGTTGTTGAGCATTTTCCTATAACAGCATTCCCCCAAGGGATTTATTGTAAACAGCCGTCTAGCCTTCTTTAAATCCGTTGAATACTTTCTTAACATTTGTATAACATTCTCTGTTAGCTTGTGGTTTCGTGTAAGATTTTAGCTAGCTAGCTAACGTTACCGCTCTAAAATGATAGGACACCAAGACTGCCCATGAACACCTGATTTTTGCTCCATATATCAGTAAAGAAAATAGCTAGATGGAAATCCATTGTGACTGTGGGGGGTTAGCTGCTCTAGCTTTTCTTTCAAGTCTGTATGTTTGAAGCCAGTCTTAGAGAGATGAGTTTGTTAAAATGGCCACAACCGGAGCTCACATTTTCTTGTAACTTTTTTATAACCAGACCTCTTCTCCTGTTCACCTTCACAGGACTCCTACATGCTGACATACTTTCAATACCTGTACAAGTACTTTGAGGTCGGGGTTCCTGTATATTTTGTCACAACACGTGGATTCAACTTCTCAAGTGTCAGTGGCATGAACGCAGTGTGTTCCAGTCAGCCGACACTGGTCCCGAGAGAGTGGGTCTTCTAGGTCATACGGTGTCGCAAAGGACTGTCCACTCGCGGGTGCTATTTCCTGTAGATTAATAGTTAAAAGTGCCAAATACAGTTAAAGCAAGGGTTCCTGAGTGGTGCGAAAGAAAAGCTTTTGCCCTATCGTCCGGAGAGCACAAGTTTGAATCCCAATAACGCCACAACTATTCGTGGCTGGGAGTCCGCAAGGGGAAAATTGGCCATGCTATCAGGGAGGGCATACTCTCTCTTCCCTATCAATCAATCCAACAATAGCCAATCATGGCCATATGTGATCTGTAAAAATATGGTGATAGCAGGGAGTGGGGTAAAATAAAGCGTTTGAATTAAATGCAGTGCTTCCACAGTGTTTCAAAATATCATATAGTATGTAAGCAAAGAGGATCTTGACAAAAGGAGAACTTAGATAAGATACACACATTAATATCCATCTTACTTCTTTTTTCTTGCTTCTTTCAGCTAACAGCACTTAGCAGGCAATTTCTTGAGATATTTAGGATATCAATATATCATGATATTGTTTGATAAATTTAAATCACTTTAACCTAATTACAATTAAAGTGGTCATCTTGTTTCAGCAGAGTGTGTGTTTTTGGTTTGCTTTTATTTATTTATTTATTTTTACTTGTTGGATATCTGACAAATCGTAATGCGATTAAATTCTCAATCGGTCATATGATGTCACGATCGAGAACCAATAGGAACAACGAACAATATTAGCTGTCAGGTTGTTCCCTTTACAACGATGCTAACAGTTGTCTTAATCTGTTTACTACTGTATAATGTTAGTTCGGCTGCTTATCCTCTTTACAATAATGCAAGGCTGTTTACTGGGCTTAATAGTATATACCAAAAGGCAACCTACGGAGTCCACATGCCACCTGACGCCACATGAATCCATTTAAAAATGGATTTCTAAAAAAGATTTGCAGTTAAATATTACACCTTTAGCTACACGTGTTCGACTACGTGTAGCGTTGACTACGTGTAAAAATGGAAACTGGTAAATTCAATATTATGACTGGAACCCCTTAAGAAGGTACTTTATCTTCTGAAAGGAGCTTTATCTATTTCTTTTACAGCAGTGTAAAAAAAAAAAACTTTGCTCAGGGCAAGAGCCAAAAAGCGATCTAACAAATGTAGACATGTAATATTGCATTTAATGTTCAGATATGAAGACTGCAGATATCGAAGCCAGTAACTACAGCACGTTGAATGATAGCCATTCATTAGTTCCATGCATTAAGCTTATTTAGTTTGCATGTGATATTTTTTCATCAATGTTCTTTTTATTTTGTCACGTACCTGCTTCTGGCTTGTGCTCTTAGACCTTCATTTTTTGCTGCTTTGGTCACTTTTGAACACAGCTTTTTCAAGGTATAGCTAATAAATGTTTTACAGCTGTTGCATAAGGAGATAAGTGCAACCGATAGAGTCACAGGAATTTTCTCACACATTGAAATTGACATTGTTTAGGTCTTTTTTTTTTTTTTAACACTTTACAGCAGGATTTGTACGAATGAATTGGCTTTGAAAAAAGTGCCAGAGATTAAACTTATTTTTAAAAATTATTTCAAAAGCTAATACTAAGGCAGATATATTTTATTTTTATTTATTATTACATTTATTTTATTATTTACTATATCTTGTTTGTATTATAAGCCTATCTCTTAACCAAGACCCAATAATTATTCTTCACTAATATAAAGCTGAAAAATGTGCTCTCATTGTAAATTAAAACAAAAGACATTAAAACAAAAATTGCATTTAAATATTAAAAGAGATTTTCATTTCATACAATGTTTCCTCAAAAAGCGAAATAATGTATTTTACAATATAATATTTTTTTGTATTTGATTTTCTAATTGTTGAAAAACATAAAACAAAAACCCAAAAACAACAACAACCCTGATATTAAAATTGTAAATTAATGCTTACGATCATGTCTGAAATATGTTTTTTTTTTACTGCTCTTGATTTCTTCAGATCCTACTTGGCTATCCCAGCATCCTCCTGGGTAGACGATTTCATTGACTGGCTGAATCCTCAATCCCGATGCTGTCGGCTTTACACCTTCGGATCCAATGCAGGGAATTTCTGTCCTGCCTCTGAGAGTGTGTATCAGCGCACAGCACACAGTGGAATAACACACAGTATTTGGACTCGCAGTCGTGTTGGTGCTTGATTGATATAACTGTATCATTTAGAAAGTTATTGTACTCTTTCATCTCCAGGTACCCTTATGTGTTTGACGAAGTGTATGACAAACCCACAAAATGGCATCCTGCGTCCAAACGTAAAGGAGTTCAACAAGTATCTCCCCAGCTTCCTCTCCAACCGGCCAGACTTACACTGTCCCAAAGGGTGGGTGGCGCTGAAAACACAGAAACCAGAAACCGTTCATAAAAACATTGATTTGTCCTGTACAATTTTTATAAGCAGTTAACAGGATGAGAGTTGCTGCCTAAATCATCATACACTCACCTCAAACACTGTTAGTATGCTTGAAATATATACAGATCTATTTAAATACTGCATATTTATTCTGCAATTTTATTAAAATGTGTATAATTATTATGGCATTATTGAACAGAACTGGTAGGAGACCATATCTACATCTCGAAGGGAATAAGCCTTCGATGAAATTCGTAGTAAGTCCCGTTTAAAATAATTAACATTTGGTCAAAATATTCATTTAACTTTGGTTTTTACTAAAGTACACCACAGTTTTAGTTCTGTTTCAGTTGCACCACTGTGTTAGCATACTTCTTATTTCTAAGTATGGGTTCTAAGAGTATGCTCAGAAAAGAAAGTTTGTGCCAAGGCTTTGTGATTTTATAGTTTTTTTTGTTTGTTTTTTTTCCTCATAGTGGTTTGGGGGCTTACGACACATCTGTGGTCTGGGACAATGTGACGGGAGAAATAATAGGTAAGGTGACAAAAACATAAATTGAGTCCAACCACTCTCTCTCTCTCTCTCTCTCTCTCTCTCTCTCTCTCTCTCTATATATATATATATATATATATATATATATATATAAATATATATATATATATATAAAACACGAACCCACTAACCCAAAAACTAGCATTATAGTGAAAAGACTAGTCCAAAAACTAGCATTAAACAGGCTAACCCCCCCAAAAAATTAGCATTATAGCAAACAGATTACTCCGAAGAGATTAACCCAAAAACTAACCTAAAAATGACCTTTATCATAAACAGACTAACCTAAAAATTAGCATTAACCAGAACTACCCCAGAAATTGGCATTAGATTAAACAGACTACCCCAAAAATTAGTACTAGAGTAAACAAACTAACCCAAACACTAGTATTAGAGTAAACAGATTAACCCAAGAACTAGCATTATAGCAAACAAACTAACCTAAGAATTAGCATTATAGTAAACAGACTACCCCAAAACTAGCATTAGAGTAAGTAGATTAACCCAAAGACTAGCAGTAAAGTAAATAGACTAACCTAAATATTAGCATTATCGTTAACAGACTAACCTAAAAATTAGCATTAGAGTAAAAAGATTAACCCAAAAACTAGCATTATAAACCAACTCACTAAGAACTAGAATTAAAAAATTATAAGTAAACTAAAAGCTTTTAATCTCTCTCTCTCTCTCTCTCTCTCTCTCTCTCTCTCTCACTCACTCTTTATCTGTATGTCTGTCATTCTCTCTTAAGTTCAGTGTAGAATTTTTAGCATGACTATATGTACCAAAATGTCATAAATACAACTGATGAACTATAACAATAACTCTAATAATAAATGTCTCTCTCTCTCTCTCTCTCTCTCTCTCTCTCTCTCTCTGTCTGTCTGTCTATCTATCTAACTGTATGTGTCTGCAGCATCTCGGTTCATGGCGTATCACACTCCTCTCACTAACTCACAGGAGTTTACAGAGGCTTTGCTCATGGCGAGAGAACTCGCCCACAACATCACCATGACTATGAGAAACGTGTCAGGCACGGCACCTGACTTCGAGGTCTTCCCCTATACGTGAGCAACACATTTCTACCCTTCACCCTTTTGCATATCTCTCTCTATCTCTATCTCTCTGACCGTGACACTGTCACGCTGTGATAAGATATGAAATGATTATTTCATTATGGCATTGTGCTGATGACGCGTAGAAAGCTAAAACGTGCAAGGAGAAGTCCGTTACCAAAATTAGTTATCGAAAAAAATAAAAAAAAATGGTTTGTGTGCAAAATCATACATACATACATACATACATACATACATACATACTGTGCTGTGAAAAAGTATTTGCCCTCTTTTTTCTTTTTTCTTTTTGGCATATTTGTTTCAGATCTTCACACTAAATTTAATATAAGACAAAGACAACCCAAGTAAACAAAAAGTACAGCTTTTTTAAAAAAAAAAAAAATACAGTTTTTACAAAGTGTAAACTCCTTCATCCTGAAATGTTTCCCGTGATGGAAACCTTTACCTCTGACTTTTACAAAGCCCTGACACCAGAGACTACTTCCCTTAAAGTTAAATAAACGTCTCCTCACAGAAAACGTCATGTCCACCATATTTTTTTATCCGTTTATGTGGTGCGTCCTTCTATACGATGTTAGCTGCTGTAGCTGCTGAAGATTAATCAACACCATCTGACCAATCAGAGTCAAGAATTCAACAGCACAGTGGTCAAATTTATTGTTTAATTTACTAGTTGTAAACAAATTTAAGCACGATTCTGGAAGTATACTGCCCCCTACTGATAGCACCCTGTTTAGGAAATGCACGTTTCTGTACTAAAAGTAGTAGCTTCGTGTGCTGCTCTAATGCACATGTATTCAACAATATTAAGAAGGTTGGCGGAATCATCACGAAACATATTGTCGATTTATTTGTTAGACTTTAATATTGTGAACAATTCAGACTGCGTGTTGAAATGTCAGTGATGTATATGTATTTGTCTCAGTTTTCAATAAATCATTAATTACACATTGATGATGTAATAACGATGTTGCGTATAATGGGACTCTCACACTCCATGTACTCTGCAGCGTGACATACGTGTACTATGAGCAGTACATTGGCATTGTGTATGAGGGCCTGGTGAACATCGCGCTCTGTTTGTTACCCACCTTCGTGGTGTGCTGTATTCTGCTCGGCATGGACCTGCGCTCGGGTCTCCTCAACCTCCTCACCATAGTGATGATCACCGTGGATACAGTGGGCGTCATGACGTTGTGGGGCATTGACTACAACGCCGTGTCTCTAATCAACCTTGTCACGGTGAGTGAAAATGAAATAAAGGCTTTGTAACAGGTTTACAGCACAGTATAAAGAGCATCAATTTCATTATATATATATATATATAAATAACTCTGGAGTCTATTCTACAGTGCTGTGGTATAAAAATATAAATTAAATGTAGCTATATGTTATATTTTAACACGTTAAGACCCTTATAAAGAACTGAGCTGGATCATGGTGTTGTGTCATTATTTGTTCATCACCAGGCTGTGGGGATTTCAGTGGAGTTTGTGTCTCATCTAACGCGCTCCTTCGCCCTGAGCGCTTTGCCCACTAAGGTGGAGAGAGCCAAAGATGCTACGGCTAAGATGGGCAGTGCGGTAAGTGCTTCTGCCCCCTATACCAGGAATTTGGAGTGTTAAACATAGCTATGGTTCTCAATGTCCAAAACTATGCCTTGCTCACTATAAAAGAAAATGAAAGCTCAACCCTAAACCTCAAGCACATTAAATGTATTTATACTGAAATATTTGTGGCATGTTTAGTGGTTCTGATGCTAATTTGTTGCTTGATGATGATACTCGCAAATAATATTCTTCCTGTGATGTATGTGTGATGTAGATATGAGGGTGCTTTCGCTTATTCATGTACTGTGTGTCATGTCTGACAGGTGTTTGCTGGTGTTGCTATGACCAACCTGCCTGGAATCATCGTGCTGGCATTCGCTAAAGCTCAGCTCATTCAGATCTTCTTCTTCCGGCTGAATCTGATCATCACGCTTCTGGGAATGGCACATGGCCTCATCTTCCTGCCTGTGCTGCTCAGCTTCTTTGGTATGACACACACACACACACACACACACACACACACACACACACACACACACACACACACACACACACCATTTATTTTAAATTCTGTTACTCCAGCTTTAGGGTGAGATAATATTACTGGCATGGTTTTATACTGTGATAATCTGCTCTACCATTAACAGTTACACAATTCTTCCACTAACGCTATTAATTAATGTCAACTTTTCTGTAAATATCTGCTTTAATATCTTCAAAGTCCAGACATAAGTATTCACCCCCATTTCCTCCAAATTTGGAATCGAATTGTGACACAAAAGTAAATTAAGCAAACAACCCCAGAAATTTCTCGGTTGTGTATTTACTCCCTGGGAGAACAATTACAGCTGTAAGTCTTCTGGGATATGTCTCTATCAGCTTCAAACACTTGGATCTTGATTTTTTTTGCCCCTTTTTTTTGGCAAAATTGCTCAAACTGTGTCAGATTGGATGGAGACTGTTGGAAAGATTGGGGTAAGGGCTTGCCATTGTAGCTTTGTCAGAGTCGTTGTCCTATTGGAAGGTGAATCACTTTAAGAGTGGAACAGGTTTTCTTCTAGGATTCAATCCATCTTGCTTTCAACCCTGACCAGTTTCCCAGTCCTTGCTGATGAAAAGCATCCACACGACGTGATGCTACCACCACCATGCTTCACAGTGAGGATGGTGTTCTCAATGTTATGAGCGAAGCACTTTGTGCCAAGGCCAAAAACGTTCTGGTGTCATCAGACCAGAAAATGTTTTTCCACACATTTGCTGCGTCTCCAAAATCTACTCTGTGTAGATTCATGACACATAGTCCCAATTGTGTCCATTTCATTACCAAGTTTTATCACTACAATATATAGGAAAAGCTCAAGGGGGGGTTAATACTTATGCAAGCCTCTGTATAACTAAATGGACACACAAACACATAGTATCTCTGTAAAACTCCAGATGTTCACTGAAACCCTTTCTGCGTTTTTTTCCTTCAGGTCCATCTGTAAACAAGGCTGTGCTGCTGGAGCTGCAGAATAAAAAAGCCATGGAGATGGAGCAGCGCAGCAAAGCAGTTTACGACAACGGCAGCTTTGAAGGAAACGGGACTCAAATTGGTTCAGAGCCTGCATATGCCACAACGCAGCCCAACGCTGCTCCAGCAGTGCCAGAACAGCTGGAACAGGAGATGACACCAGAACCAAGCACAGTAGGGAACACGAGCAACACTTTTCTATAGCTCTGGGATGACGTTCCTCTTCTGCTCCTCTTCCTCCTGCTTCGAGATCGCTGGCAGAAAAGGATGGTGTATTAACAATGGGACACTGTCAGTACACACTGGTGCAATATAAGGGTCAGGAGAACTGCTTTATAGGGATAAAGCTTTTTTCACCTCAGCAACACAGTTGTGTGTTTTACCTGGTCTAACACACGTTCACTAAGCAGAAACTGGGCTTGGTGATGGACATATTGCTTGATCATACAAGTTAAATTTCCGTATCTCAACACCTGCTGGACATGTTTTTAAATTAATTTGTAAATGATCCATCAAAAATATTCACACTGTCAGGATATGATGCATTAGGTTTAAATATACATTCACTGATGTACATATGGCTAATGTTTTATAAAATGAGGTTTTATAAAATGAGGTATCACTTGAGCTGTATGTCCAAATCCGATCTTTGGCTATTTACACAAAAACAAAAGTAGCTATGGACCATAAAGGGTTGAAAATAGATATTGTGCAATTAAATATAGCCTTATTATTCTGCTATATGGTTTATAAAACTAATCACAGGCTACTTGACTTGATAAATATTGAATATTGAATATTGCTCATCACTTAAAAACATAGACGTTAGTAAAACATACATGCTATGTAGTTAAAAACAGATTTCCACTTAAACATATGGAAACAAATGGAAACATAGATGCATTAGCAGTGCTAACAAAGCTATTAGCTAAACAAACTAGCTAATAGTTTTGCTAGCAATGCCAGTGCTTCTATACTTCCATATCTTTCCAGATAAGCACTGAGACAAAACACTAACTTTTTAACATTTCAACATTTTTACATATGAGACTTTTTAACCTGTAAGCTACACAATTTAAGAAGTACTGATACTAGTTGTTAAACACAGTTGCTAGTTTTTTAAACATAGATGGAAACAGATGCACTAACATCTCTAACAAAGACAAAGACAAAGACTCTAACTGAGACAAAGTCAACTTTTTAACATTTCAATATTTTTACATACGAGAAGATCAACCTGGAAAAATCTTACAGCAACTTTTGTCAAAGTTAAAAAGATGGCTAATGTTAGCCTTCATCCAGCCAGTGTCATGCTAGCCAGAGTCATGCTAGCCAGTTGCTAGCCAGTTATCACATATCTCAAAGTGATATTTCTGAATCTTACATAAAAACACAGCCTAATTAGCTATCTAATCTAAAAACAACTACCTGCTATCTATCAAGACAGTTTTCTCCATCATAACAGTCTTACACCACTGTAAAAATGTTAGCAGGCTGTTAACGTCTTCTTGAATGTTGAATCTTGCCTTCTCGTGTCAGCCTGCACTCAGACTTCATTACAGTCTGACATGAAAATCTGATGGAATCCGTGAGAAAGGAATTACTTTAGAATTTTCTTTTTTTTATACATATTTTCTTTTGTGTTTGTTGTACTGTATTTTATTTAATTCCATTACATTTGCATATAATGTCTTTTTGTTGAAACACTACTGCTGCCATACACTCCAGTGAAAAGTGTCTGCTGTTTGTGTCATGGAATAGATTATAGCAATGAGCAATGCATGCTGGGTATTTGTACGTCTCTGTGCATATTTGCAAAATCATCAAACTACTGATGTAGTGATACCTGCAAGTCATTAAAAAAGAGATCCAATAAATGACATAACAGGCCTGGACCAGTTGTGACTGTGGGATTGTGAAATAGCTATTAGCTCTCTGCACCTAGTTTATCAAGGTGGACTGTAACCTCACAAATCTACAGACCTTGAATTTTTTATATCTAGATAAACTAAAATATAAAAAGAAAACAACTGAAAGTAAAGTATTGTGCACTTCTAAATATGATTAAGTGAAATTTAAAGGTGAATGCACTTTAAAAAGTAGAGAAAAAAAGATATTTGTACTACCAACATCCAACTCAATGCTGAATATGTTTAGATTTGAACTTGTCACAGTGTCACCACAGAGAAATGATCAATCTATGATTAACCAATAACTAATTTAACCAAATTATTCACTTCAGCATGAAGAAGTGATTGTGGAGATGGTGTGTGAAAGTTAATACGACCAAAGGGCAGGTATTAAATTTGTGTAAGCCTATTTCTACCATTTGAAGAGGGAATTGAAGAGAAACAATTACTTGCTATCTTGCTACCTAAGTCTTGCTATCTTAATGTAACGTGAATGACGTAAGCGCGTATAATCAGCATTGACCTAGTTGAAACTAATCCAAAAATCCATAGATGGTGCCTCAGCACAGCTGGGCAACATCACACAAGGGTAAGCCATAATCAAATATCGAGATGCAGGCAAGAGTCAAAAAAACGGAACAAATGTGGGAACAAGAAAAACCAAGGATCAGACCTAAAGTTACAAAAAGACACAATAAGACTTGGCAGTGAGACACAGCTACAGCAGGGTATCCAAACGCTTTTCAAATACCTGAGGGCTGGTCACCAAAATATTATTTTACGATTATTATTTTATGATACCGTCGTGAAACACATGATGATATTCATAAATTGGTGCTTCTTTTTTTGAACAAATGACAATGTCCACTTTGGTTAAAAACTTTTTCATGAATTCACAAAAAGTTTAGCTAATGTGTTAGCAAAGTCTGCTGCCACCATCGAGTAGAAGGAAAAATTGCAATGTATTGGCCGGCTCATACATTCTAAGAGAGAAGCCAAGGGCCACGAGCAGCATTTGGCCCTGGGGCTGGACTTTGGCCACCTCTGACCTAGACAATCAATCAATTACTAAACACAGAACAGGTGAATACAATAGGGTAACAAAGCAGTGACAGGACAGGAGTGGAGACAAGACTAACACAAAAACAAAGGCACTTGGAAACATAAACAAAAGCACAAGACATGAATCCAAAACAAAACGATATGAGTGAGAGATTCTAAATGTTGCTAAAGTAGATTTTTTAAAATATTTATATGTAAACTATATGAACCACATGAACGTGTGGTTTCAGGTTTCAGTTTAACTCTCATTTACATATTGTTCGCTCCCTCTATTTTGCATGTGACATCATTAAAACAATTACTGTTTGCGCATAACCCACAACACGCCCACTCACCGCACATGAGTTATCAGATTGCACAGACCTGTTAGCGCATTTTATTTGGAAAATTAGTAAATCAAGGCATGATGAAAGTAAGAAAACAACACCTGAAATTTATTCAAGTTAATAAAAGTTATTTAAAATAATCTCAGGTCATGTCTCCACATTTTATTGGTGATGAAAATATTACATTCAATACATTAAAATTACATTAACATGGAATAAAATGGGTTAAATGCAGTAAAATAAAAATGGAAAATGTTCTTTTTACCAACCTCTCAAAATGTCTAAGCACACACACTTTGACCTAGTAAGAATTGTGCACCGTGCTCTGAAAGATAACACACACACACACACACACACAGTGTCACTCTGTGTAGTGTGAAGTTTACACAGGCCAAAGGGGATGTTTGAGAGAAAATACCCTGATACTGTTTTAAAAAACGGTCTTGTTGACTTCCCCTTGGTCAAGTCCCCATCGCCGTCTTATTGGCCGTTTCATAACTTTCGTCATTTCAGGTGAAATCTTACTTACTTACTCAGAAGGGATCTGATGCCATTTCCATTTTTATATGTTATTTATAGATTTTTATATGTAAGCAGAAATACCTAATAACCAGTGAGCGAAATACCCAATAACCAGTGAAAACTGGTCATGATTATTTCAAGGGTTAAAATCTAATATCTATCAATAGCTCAACAATGAAATGATTAGGGTTGAGCTATGCATTATATAGCAAGATCTCATTGATGGCTTAATATAATAATAGGAATAAATATAAAAATAATGTGGAGCAAACTATTAGACACACAAACACACACACACACAGTCTGGGCCGGAAAGAAATCAGCCTCAGTCTTGTTTCTCATCTTTTTATACCATTCTGTGTATTTTTACTTACAACCATTTCTGACGCTGTTCTACAAAATTCCTAAATAATCCATCCTTTTTGTGCGTAGCCTTGCTAGAGCGTTTATACCACCCGGCCCTGCCAATAGCTGACTAGATGATTTGCCAGCTAGTTAAGATTCTAGCCAAGGAAATCATTTAAATATATTGTTTTTTGCTGCCAAGGGAATGTCCAAACAGTCTGTCTCACACTTCATATAGAGGATACACACTTCCAAGGAATTGAGGGGAAAAGCAACAAAGGTGTGATAAAAAATACTCAAATGTCCCTTGAAATAAGGAGCAACATTTTTACAGAACATCTCCAACAGCTTTCATTTGAGTTCATCAAATCCATACAAGCATTTCCTTTCAAATCCCAAAGTCCAGGGAATGCCACCAAAACATACACCGTACTGCCATCTAGTGGCAAGGAGACCACACTTTTTTTTTTTTTTCTGATTAGGCCACAGTCTGCAGAATCGTGGCTTCATACAGAATAAAAAAAACATTTATTGTCCCACAGAACAGTGCAGGTCATCAGGAGGTTTTTACAGAGTTTTTTCTAGAGCTTTTATTCATTAAAGTTCCCAAAAAAAATGTCTGCTCATAAAAATACGGCTCCTGGAAAAGTTTGACTTCGGTGAGGTCACGCTGTTGCATTGGCCCCCTTTAAGATCCGCTTCCTTTTTCCCCTGAGAAGCAGATTTTAAAAAGAGGACAAGACATTTCAAATGAATTAATTATTCAAATTAAGCTGTACATAGAAATATTAACTCAGTTGTAAGGAAAATCCCTCTTATTTTTTACCGTTTGGGTGGAGACACCATGCATTTCCACAGGACAGCGTAGAGAGCCAGCAGCAAGAGTATAAAGATCCCTGCAGCTATCATACCTGGGAATGAACAAAAACACACCCACAAAAAAACAAAACAAAACAAAAAAACACTAATTAATGCTGTTCTTAATGAAAACTGACACACAACTGTGTTGCTTCCAGCATGTGATCATATTAGAAATATTAGAAATTAGAACTACCTGATGTATTGATGTTAATAAATGAGTTCAGCTCACTGCATAAACTTGGCACACATTCCTGTGCTGCTCATAACAAGCATTATGGAAAATCACAGTTCTCTGACATGCCGTAACAAGAAACACAGAAACACAGGCGCCGTGAAAGTTTGATGTGGATGTCTTTTTCCACAGACTTGACAATCTCAGTCGGTAATGACCTGACGTGATGTTTTTCTTCTATGCAAATTTTTAGATTTAATTTAAATGTCAGGTGTTATGTTTTCATGTCAAGGAGAAGTTGTACATACAACAGGCTAGATATAATATATCTCCAAGATATAAAAGCACATGGTGACACAATCGAGTCATGAAGAAATGAAGGGAAAAATGATCCTGGGAGCCTGGGGCTTGTAAGTTGTAGGAAATACTGAAATAAAACACCTGTGTCACCTATACCTATTTCTGTTCTCTCGGTTTACACACACACTTCCTCTCAAACCACTCTTTCCCCCAAACTGACACTCTCTACAGAAAGTGTAGGTGGTGTTGCTGTTTTACTTCTAGTCGTTCTCCTTCACTACACTTCCTTACTAATTCTCACACTAAATTAAGTAACAGTGGGTTTTAATGAAAGACCACGCAACACATTCACTGTTCCAGTGCTTGATGTTACGAGAACATTGTTGTTAGGCAACTAGGAAATGTAGATGGCAAGGAGAAACTAGCTAATGACTGAAGCTAATTTGCTATTTCAGAAGCAAAAATGTTCCGAACAGTTGTGACGCAGTTGTTGTTGTTTTCCAATGTGGTGTAGCCCATTGAAGTTCTGCTTGAGAACGATGCTAAGTGTATTTACAGTGTTTTCTTTAGTAATTTATAAGTTTAGTATTTAATTTAATAACATATCTGAGGTTGCTATTCTTCTCAAAATGTTGCTATTCTTGCTGGATTTGTTTTGTTTCCATTAACGCTGAGGCTTTACTTTGTTTGGAAAAACAACATAATGGCTATGTGTTAGCTGGCTAAAACGTCAGCCTCAGTCATTTCCTAGTTTTGGTTAAAAGCTAGCTTTAGCTCACTGTCCTTATTTTTCAGTTGCCAAGCAAAAGTGCTGTTCACCATTTAAAATTTTTAGGAAATATGATTAACTTGAGGTTATAATACAGCTTCAACTCAGAGTTCTCAAGTTGTGACCCGATATTAGCTCTATTTAATAAGGCACATCCCATGGAAATTGGTTTGAGGGCAATGCTAAGTGTAATTGAATGTTATTTTAGTATCTAGTGTTTTATTTAGTGATTTAACAACACATTTGAGGAAAATGTTGATATTCCTGACAGATATGTTATGTTTTCATCAAGAGTGTGCGTTTACATTAACTGAATGAACAGTTTAATGGCTTTATGCTAGCTAGCTAAGTCAACAGCCTCATTTATTTTTCCCATATTTGCTAGTAAAAGTGTTTCTCCCTATTTACATTTTTATAAAGAATTTGATTAACTTTACATTATAATACAGCTTCAACTGTATTGAGTCAACAGATCCCATGGAAACTCGGTTTGATGGCAAAGTGTACATACAGTGAATTTTAGCCATGCAGTGTTTTATTTTGTAATTTATTAAAACATCTGAGGAAAATGGTGTTATTCCTGACAGTTTTGCTTTGTTTTCATTGACACTTTGCCTGTACGTTTTCCAGATAAGCTGTGTGTGATGCTTTGTGCTAGCTGGCTAATTCGTCACCTTCATTCATTAGCTAGCATTGTAAAGAGTGTTTTCTTAGCAATTTACCAACAAATCTAAGGAAAATGTTGACATTCTTGATGGTTTTGTCTCATCCTTAGCTAGCTTATGTTCAGTTTTCATATCTCCCAGTTGCCTAGCAACAACGTTTTCATCTCCTTAAACCAGCTAATTTTAGGATAGCAGGGCATTCCATGAACAATAAAGTTGGATTTTATATAACTTGTAATATTGTGTAAGAAATATTCTGTGAAGCAAACGATTATTACAACAGATGTACATGTATTTATAATATCAGTAATGTTATTTTTGTAGTCTGTCAAATAATTTACTGAAATTTCGGACTGCATTCGAAAGTGCCATTACTCCAAAACTTGTTTTTAGATGTTTTTTTCTCTCAAGTGTTAAGTGTATTAATATGCAATAATAAATAATAATTATACATAAATTAATTTAATCTCTGTGACTCTCTCTCTCTCTCTCTCTCTCTCTCTCTCTCTCTCTCTCTCTCTCGGTCTCATTAATAGAAAGATGGTATGGTCTTCCAGACCAGCTCTGAAAATAGATGATATAGCAGCTTCTGGAACAGTTGATGAAGACCAGCAGCGACACATCTGTTTCCACATCCTGCTCCTAAGAGCTCATTAGAAATGTATAAACGTCTGAGTAAAATGTTCCACTGTCTGCTCTTAAGAACACAAGGCCAAAACTAAGAAAAGACAAATGCTGTTCATGCTTCATTGATCATCCCATTCAAACATTTCAAAGGCAGTATGTCAGGTGATAATACACAGCAGCGGAAAAGTCTTCATGCCCTCCACTACTGAATTGGAACAAATGCCAGCATGGGTGTTACACGGAATATGTGGTACCTGTTAGACTGGTAATATTAGCCTCAAACCCGAGCAATTAAAGCGTGTTGCTACAACACAAAGGGAAAGAAAAAGCAGCTGATTATCGGCGCCAGAGGTTATACTGATGTTAGAGATAGGTCACTGACCTGCAGTCAACAAACACTAAAGACAGCAAAAAAGATTTATTGTAACTGTAATTACATCCATAAATATGTGATGAGACAGAATGAAAGGAAAAATAACACTTTATTTAACCATTGTTAAAGTGCATTTAAAATTATATCCATAAAAGATAAATCCATAAAGAGATTTGTTGGTCAATTAAACTGCAAACCAGAGTGTCTAAATGCCCTGCATATCATTATTAGTTTGGTAAAAAAAAAAAAAGAAAGAAAGAAAGCTAGAAAAGAAAAAGAAAACAACTCAACTTTTATGGGATTCGATTTTTTTTTTTTTTTTTTTTACTAAATCCAGCATGTTGGTGTCAGCCACAGTTTAACCTGAGACTTTGCAAACAGTTAAACCTGAAATTGCCTTGGTTAAATAGAAAATTTGCCAATGTACATGTATCCCTTTGGCCCTGAGAAAGTCTGCAGCTGAAACACAATCAAATCCCAATCAACTAGCTAATGACTAAATCACCTAGCACATAGACATGCATTTATCTGGACAATGTAAAGGCACAGTGACTACGGAAACAACACAAAACTGTCAAGAACATCAACATTTTCCTCAGATGTGTTGGAAAATTACTAAGAAAAGTCTCAGAACAACTAAAATTACACCGTTTTACACTTAGCTTCAGCCGAAAACTGACCTGCCATGGGCTACCTTATTTTGATAAACATCAACACTGTAAAAATCACAAGAAGGAATGTTCTTTTAAACATGACCAACATGTGACTCCATGTATATGTAGATTGCGTACTGATAATCAGCAGCGTCTCACACACACACACGGTGGCTAGAAAGCTATGTAAAGAATAAAACACGACATGGTGTGTTGTCAGCACTCCGCAGCTGAAGTCCTGTAATAGCATGTCTGAAGTGTTTCATTCCTCTTATACAGAAGCAATTTATTTGTTGATTAAACAATGACATGTCACAAGTTGTATCTGTTTATAGTTAAAAAGGGAAAGTAAAACATAGCTTATCATGTTACCAAGAAACCGCAAGGCCCAAAAAGTGTTCATAAAAAGACTTTCCCATGGTGGAAAACCTAAAGTTACAGCTTTACCTCTGACTGTTGCAAAGCGCTGACACTGGAGACTCCTTCCATAAATGCTAAATAAACATCTTCTTACAGAAAACTTCACCACATCAACAATTAGACACTTTTTAGCCAGTTTATGTGGCTCATCCACCATGTAAGTCTTTACGAATGAGCTAAAGAAACAGTAACATATTAGAACGACTGCAAAGAATATTGAAAAAATTGAACTAGTGTAAATGGCATATAAGGTCATTGCACTGATCCTGGATCAGTCCTGGATGCAGAGTATCACAGAAGGTCAGGAAATGCCACTTTATGTAGACTCTGAAGGTGAGAGTATGGGCTTTACCTGGTACGATCCCACTGCGTTTGGGCCTCTCAGTGATTGGGGCCGGAGATGCCACCAATGAACCTGTTCAAATAAAACAAAATAGATACAGGAGATGTTAGAGCAAAAGAAATGTAGTGGAGAAAATAAAATAATGAGTGATACAAAAATAAAACTGAAAATGTGTTGTGTGGAAAATAGTACACATGATAGTGATAATCGTGAATAAAGTATAAATGATATAGTGATAATAATCATAATGGAGGAGTTAAAAAAAATCAAGACTGATGAATGTTTACCGTTTCTGTGTGAAGCAAGGGGAAGCCATGCGGGGGCAGGAGGGATGACCTGACATACACACCCACACACACACACACACACACACACACACACACACACATACATACACAGAAGATGATAAAATAGATCAGCTAAGCATTATCAGTAGAGTCAAACTCAGATAAAAACCAGTCAAGCCAGATACAGCCCACAAATAGCATCGCATTTCACACATACTTTCTTAGGGAGGTTTCTCTCTTTCTCTCTCTCTCTTTCTCTCTCTCTCTTTCTCTCTCTCTCTTGAATGAATGTATGAATAAACGAAAATGAGAGCAGTTTACTGATTGTGATCTTGTTTCCACTGAAAAGGATTTCCCACTGATTAAATCATGACACTACTCAACCTCATTGTCATTCTAATTACCACCGAATGCTCTGACATGCAATAGCTGATAAACAAAAGTAAACATACTGAATGAGATTTCTGAATATGTTTTCATTTCATAATCATACTAACCTTCCTAAAGGGCTTTTAGGCTGATGGTACTCTTAGGCCCTGTCTTCATGAGCTAGCATGAGGATGTGTTTTTGATACAGACTACAAGGAAATTACAAGGAAACTCGCTCTGGATAATGGCATCTGCTAAATGCTCTAAATGTAAATCTAATGTAAATGTATATCAATCAGTATATACAGAGCAAAAGTTTGCACCCCCATTGGTTTTAAATGGAAGAAAATTAAAAATATCCCTTTTTACAATTTATAATAATAATAATAATAATAATAGATATAAGACAACAAAACATGAAACAAATTAAACAGACAAAAATGTTTAAAAAATAAAATAATAAGAAGGAGAAAAATAAAAAATTATAAAAATAAAAAATAAAAGAGAAAAATAAAAAATTATAACAGAAGTTATTCCAGCATCTTTGGTTCAATAATTGGTTCAATAAAATAAAAACTTTTTACTTTCCAAAAAAAGTAAAAAGTTACTTAATAAGTAGCTATTACAATTTTAAATATGAACAATATTTATTGATTTAACTGTAGTGAGACAGTGGCGGCTCAGTGTTTACGGCTCTGGGCTACTGATCAGAAGGTCATGAGGTCAAACCCCAACAACACCAAGTTGGGACCCTTGAGCAAAAAGCCCTTAACCTTGTCTGCTTGGCCTTGTAACCTTGTGAACTTGTGCTCTGATCCCAGATTCCTAATAAGCTAAGATTATTCACAGAAACAGATTTCACTCTACTGTACTTGTACATGTATATGGGAGCACAAAGTCTATCTGTTATGTCCCATATTCTATTATAAATCATTCATTTGTCTACAGTAGGCATTTTATCCTGGTCAGGATGGCGGTGGGTGTGAAACGGGGACGCTGGTCCATTGCAGGGCACCATACACTTTCATATTGAGGGGCAAATTAGAATAGCCAATCCAGTGGCATGCTTTTCAGAGGTGAAAGGATACCAGAGAAACCAGAATAAACCCTGTGGGCACGAGGAGAACATGTGAAACTCCACGCAGACAGTAACCCAAGCTCAGGGTATCCATCCATTTGTTCCACATATGCTCAGTGATTATGGTTCTTGACCAAGACATTTACCTCTCATCCTCTCTATCAATGGATTGGATTCTACCTCACAATTTACAACTGCCGAATGAATAATTAGAAACTTGTAAAGCCTTGGCAAATTCTGCAGTATGATACCCAAGGAAAATGTGTGTACATGCTGTAGAAAAAAAAGTACTTCAAAGTGTGATTTGGCTGTTAAACCCCACTGAGGAAGACATGCATTAGTTAAAGCTTGCGTGGTTTTGTCCAATATTTTGTATTAAGTGATCTGTCAGAAGGTTTGTTCAAAACTGGCAGTTTTCCACGATACGTCAGTATCGCACAGGCTAAGATCCCTATGAATATATGACTATCAAACAATAAATTGTGCAGCCCTGCTAGATTTCATCATACAAAACACTTCATTATCCTGCTGAGATGAAATAACAGGTTGCAAGGGTGAACATGACTTGGTTACCCTGCTAAATGAGGGGGTTAATAAGAAACAAAAAAATCTTGGAGGAGAAGAGAGCATGTCTAGGCACGGTTGTTTGACCAAGATAAGAAAGTATGCCATGACTGAGAGTTTCCAAAACATACTGTGGAACAGGAAATTAGATCAAAAAAGAGGGGGGGGACTATGGAAAAGATGGAGAGATTATGATTTCCTGCACTGATTAATGCAAATTTGCCTGATTAAAAGCTGTTCAGTGCAAGTCACATAACATCAAAACATTAAGGAGTATTTATATTTGTATCTCCTTATGAACATTGCAATACAATCACACCACCAGAACATGAGATATGTCAAACTGAAGATCATAGCTAATAAAAGTAGAGGATGCATACCTGTGACAAGTTGCCATGCTGTAGCACTGTGATGTTTCTCCCCTCTGTCCTCATGCTTCAGTGTTTCTCCAGACCGACTGATCATCAGCAGTGTAAAAGAGTGTGAAATTTTCTATTCCATTTAAAAAGCACCAGGCTCTTCCAGACCGGCCATGCCTTTCCTCGGGTAAACAGCACTTAAAGTGCCAGAGGGGACCTGTGAGCTAGCAGGTGGGGCAATATGTGGAACTAGGCATGGCTTAGGTATGAGCAGTAGGGTGTGTCCCAAATCGAGAGGAACTGCCTGCCTGCTGCCTAGTGTCTTAGAAGGCAAGGTTTCGAAACTGAGACAGCTCAACTGGCACTTACTATCTTACAACAAACAAACTACTACTACTACTACTACTAATAATAATAATAATAATTGTTACTCTTCTTCTTATTACTTTATTGTTGTTGTTGTTGTTGTTGTTGTTACACAGCACTGTTGAATTTTGCAATCTGAATTTGGATTAATTTTCTACGTATAATAATTGATGTGGTGAAGTTTTCTGTAAGGAGACTTTTAATAAACATTTATAATATGGAGTCTCCAGTGTCAGCGCTTTGTAAAGGTCAGTAAGTTTTCTGCCATGGGAATGTTTCAAGACAGAGGAGTTTGCATTTTCAGGTTTCTAAGTAACATGACAAGCTGTTTTTTTTTGTTTGTTTGTTTTTTGGCTTAATAACCTCAGGAGAGAAGAAAAAGAGAGAGATTAGTAAGATTAGTAAGGGAACTACTGTTTACAGCTGCTATAATGCAAGTGATAACAGGAACTAACATGTTTTGTGAACATTCCACAGCAATAATGTAACTATAAATGGATAAAAAGTACATATTTATTGATGAATTAAGAATGGTAATCAATGGCAAATTGCTGTGGTATAAGATAACAACATGGTGAGGACATGCTGTTATTGGAAAATAATCAACATCGCGGTGATAACAGTAACACTACTCTGTGTCCGGGTGCCTTACACCACATCATCGTCAGTTCTTTTCCTATAATTGCACACCCCCATGTGTTTTATTCTTTATATATGAATATTTGTTATCTAACAGGAAATTATGGCCCACAATAGTCAGAGCGTGATGTAAAATACAGTAACTTTATTTACATGAATTGAGCATTTTTACACTGTTGATTCCTCTGCTTCATAGCATAATATTTAAATGAAGCATGTTTTGTGACAGAATGCAAACACAGTTCAGAATAATAACAATAAATAAAATAAGCAAAACCAAATGAGAACAGAATTATGCTTTAACCACCACACAATATATTAAACACAAAATACATCCACACTGGTGTCTGTGTTGAAAAGGTTATTGCTCAAAGGTGAATCTTATTTGCTTGTGAGCTTAAATATGTGTATGTATGTATGTATGTATGTATGTATGTATTTAACATTCTTTGCACAGAAAGCAGATATAAACAATGGGATATGTACATAAAGGTCTGATCTGGGCGGCACGATATAGCCGTGCTCTCTACATGGCAAATCCCACAGTGACACATGCACATCCTGTGCGAAGGGAGCCTTACAAGGCCACTCCAGATGAGCATCCTTCATCATCGCAGAGATCCTGCAGCTAAGTTGAGTTCACGGGCCAGTCCATGATCTCATCCATCATGGCTCTATCGTACGGGCGGCCATCTTGCAGGCCACAGCGGAGATAAGCGCGGCTCCGCGGCCACTGCCTTCTTCTGACTGGATGAAGGTAATGTCGCAGTTAGGGGTCAAGTCACAGGCGGCTTTGTGAAACCGCTCTTTGAACCTGTAACAAGAAGTAAATGAATAAGCATTGGGATTGGATTCTACCCATACGTCCGGTCCAGATAACCTATCTTATACTACAGTGGCATGCTTATTTTATTTAAAAGTGGGACTATATTGAAATTTCTTTAAGGCATGGAACAACATTTTCAATCTGATTTCATTTTTAATCGAACTTCTAACTGCATCAAGCAGAGTAGAACAACTTCAGTAAAACCATAGCTAATAGCAAACAATAAAATGGTAGCTAATAGTTTTCCTGGATTTACATTAACCCTTTAGGAGTATGTTCCAGATACTAGAAATTATGTCTAGAAACAAAATTACAGCCATTTTAAAAAATCCCAGTATTCGAGAACTAGCATTATAGTAAGCAGGGTGGTCGAGAGCTAGCATTATCGTAAACACGGTAATAAACCTAGCTTTTTACTTGTTAATTCTGTTACACTAGAAAAGCCAGTTTATTTTCTCTAAAGACAGCAATACTTGAAGCTTTTTATTTTTCCCTAGTAACCACAGTAAATAGGCTATTCAAGAACTAGCAAACCTACTAACCATGACCTAGTACAATAATAAACAAACTAACATTGCTGTAAACTAGCACTAGCACATACATTTTGTATGTCCAAAACAGCGTACTGCTGTACTAAATATTATGATCAAACTACTGGTAGTGGATACTATTTAGTACAATCGTGTACAGTTTTGGGCGGGTCCTGTGTTTTTCAGGTCTCCTCACCATGGGTGGAGTTTGTAGACGGAGCCATCCACTCCCACAGTGATCTTCAGCTCGTCCAAGCAGCGGCGCTCTCTCATGATGTTAATAACTCCAGCGAGTCCAGCTCCACAGATGTGAGCCGCGCGAGTGGACACACTCTCACAGGCCAAACGAACGATGTCGCAGTCCAGCTCAGATGGCAGGAGCCCCAGTGAGCTCAGGATGTTGTAGATTTGTTTCCTGTCTCCTGTGTCACTGAAGGAGAGAAAACAGGATTTTATTCTAAACATGAACTAGCATTATATTCAACAGCTTAAACACAAATTAGCTCTATAGTAAACATGCTAAACATGAACTAGCATTATAGTAAACAGGCTAANGCTAACCACAAATTAGCTCATAGAAAACATGCTAAATTTGAGCTAGCATTATAGTGAACAAGCTAACCACAAATTAGCTCATAGAAAACAAGTGAAATTTGAGCTAGCATTATAGTGAACAGGCTAACAACAAATTAGTTCTATAGTAAACCTATTAAATATGAGCTAGTATGACCTTAAATACTTCACTGTAATTTAAGTTTGCTTGCTTATTAGCCGCCTTCAGTCTTTATGAACTGGCCAACGTGGATAGAGTGGTGAGACACAACTGACAGCTTTGACTGTTCGCTTTCTCAACAAGCAAGCTAAGTAATCAGTGTTTTAGTTAGCTAGAACCTACTTGGTTCTGTATTTCTCTAAAAATGCAGCCGAAAGTGAACTCTGAACTCTGAATGTAAACTCTGTTTTCTTTTCTAACTACCATTATAGTATATATGAAATTGCACATCCAGCTGAAATAAACTGCTGATTTGTAACTATCAGTGCTAATTGGATGGAAAACAGATCAGCTCATTTATCGACCAGTTTAATTTATTACCATTATTCTGGCTGGATGTATGTATGGGTGTATGTATCTCTAGGCCTCTCGATCATGTGAATGAATCTGACTGGTGTAGACTGACCACCTTTCTGAGGCTTTACTTCTGAAGAAATACTGATCTGATCCGAAGATACTCAGATAAATGCATAAATATCAAGTTCTAACAACTTGGTGCAATGACCTGGATGGCACCCTAACAGCTCCCTGGTGAGTTATGCCATTATTTATAAACCAAGAGAAATGTTGGCTGGGTTCTTTGTAAGATAGGATAGATGGAGTCAGTATAAGCCTTGCTTGTTTTCATGTTACCTCACCATGAGTAGTGAAGGCCAAAATCCAGTGGTTATTTGTATTAGTTTATTAAGATAATTGTTGGTGAAATCTACCCATCTTCTGTGACTTTATGGACTGGTGGACTGGTATAATATCTTCAATATACCTCAGATTATAATCCATAATAATTCATAATAATTTCAACTGCGTATCTTTCAACCTACCTCTCAATCTGGGAGACAAAGCGAGTCTCGAAGCTGCCCCGTGTCTTCAGCAAGTCTGAAGCTTCACCGTTGAAGAGCAAGTTTTCATTCACCAGCTTCATCAGAACAAGACGCACCAGCTCGCCCATGTACTTCCCACTGATCAGCTTCTCATAGCTAAGGAGAAAACAGAGCGTTCATTGAAATTTTTTATGGAGTCATTTGGCTGGTCCCCACAAAGAAAACTGCAGCTTTTATTTAAAAAGCTAAAAAAAANCATTAATTAGCTGCCTGGAAGGTTCTCAAAGAATAGTCAGATAAATGTGTGTGTAAAACCCCCAGTGTTAAATGACCCCTTAAGGAGTTAAATTTCTTTCCGCAGAGTTAAATTTGATCCACTTTATCTCTGCACGAGTTAATAACACAGGTGATTTTAACTCCGCACTGTAAACAGCCATTAAGCCGACCACATCGCTAATGATCTGCTGTGGCAGCCATTAATCTCCCAGCACATGGTTTGGCTCTGACGTGGCCTCAGTGCTGACAGTAAAAAACAACACGGTCACCTGGAGAACCCACAAGTGCAAGTCAAGTGTCTCGGTCAAACCAGGAGCACACACAGGTAAGTGTGGGAATTCTTGTGAAAGAGCATCAGTCTTTTCCTGACAACGCATTTTGCTGACGTCAGAACTATAGCGTTTCGAGGAAGTGCTGTGTTTGTGTTACGGTATAGAAGCAGGTGCATAGTGATATACATAGACACCGTGGCACATGGCATTGACGTAACAGGGACTGTAAAGTGTGTTAGTTGCTACTCAATGTGCTGTGATTTTTACAGCACCTGTCTTCCTGTCTATCTGTCTGTCTGTGTATCTACTGCACCACACAAATGTGCCTGTGTGGGCTTATGTGTCTTTCTGTGTGTCTGCTGTAATATGGCAATGACCCTTTCAGCACCTGTCTGTCTGCATATCTGTCTGTCTGTCTGCCTGTCTATATCTCTGTCTGTCTGTGTGTCTGCTGTAATATGGCAATGACCCTTTCAGCACCTGTCTGTCTGCATATCTGTCTGTCTGTCTGCCTGTCTATATCTCTGTCTGTCCGTGTGTCTGCTGTAATATGGCAATGACTCTTTCAGCACCTGTCTGTCTGCGTATCTGTCTGTCTGTCTGCCTGTCTATATCTCTGTCTGTCTTTCTGTTTGTCTGTGTGTCTGCTGCGCCACAGCAATGACCCTCACAGCACCTGTCTATCTGCTTATCTGTCTGTCTGTTTATCATTATAGCATTATAGTCTGGCTGGCTGTCTATCTGTCTGTCTGAGTATCTGTATGTCATTCTTTCTGTCTATCTGGGTGTCTCTCTGTCTGGGGGTTTGACTTTTTGACTGGATCGCTGTCTACTGGTTTGTTTGCAAAGTTGGTGTATAATTTCAGAATTGTGGATGAATGAATGAATGGATAGATCTATCTATCTATCTATCTATCTATCTATCTATCTATCTATCTATCTATCTATCTATCTATCTATCTATCTATNACTTTTTGACTGGATCGCTGTCTACTGGTTTGTTTGCAAAGTTGGTGTATAATTTCAGAATTGTGGATGAATGAATGGATAGATCTATCTATCTATCTATCTATCTATCTATCTATCTATCTATCTATCTGTATCTGTATCTGTATCTGTGTACAGTATAATTACGACAAGACACCCTTAGACATTATTCACTGAGTGTCGACAAAAGGGCCTAACTCGCTACTGAGCAGGTGGTGAGCCACATATTCCAAACGAAAGTCTTCCAGCTCTCCATTCCCTCCGAACGCTCCCCATTCGGTGTTCACACACATCCTTCCCTCCTCCCCTTCCACCAGCTCCACTGAGTGCATCTCCTCCATGTAGCACACATTACAGCCCGTTCCTGAGACACACAGTGAGCAAGAAATGACTTTATTACTTGTTTTTTTCCGATTGTGGTCATTAAAATATTCCATGTTCCTGTCATAAATGGAGTGTGTACGTGTTTTATCTCCTTACCCACTATCATGCCAACCTCACAGCTCCGGTCCTCATAGTAACAGGAGATCATTGTGGCCACTGTGTCATTCACCATTGCAACTATGTCCATCTCAAAGTCCTACAGAAAGAGATTTACCCATTATTACTTATTTCCAGAGTAAAAGTCATGACTTTTACATTCAATCTGCTCCAGACTGGTTTAGTGATGGTATTACAGCTAAAAAAAAATGCATCAAATCTAAAATAACTGGTATATACTAACCCCTCTCCGTTTTATGGCATCTCTAAGCAGGTCGACAACGTTGTTGCCTTCAGCGCCAGAGGCCTTGAACCCTTTAGTCCAGTTCAGCAGGATTCCCTGTTGAAAATCATGGAGATCAGCAAACATTAAAAAAAATCTAAACTGTGTTGGGTCATTATCATATTGCAAATTTACCAAACAGTTCCACCTCTAATTTGTCTGGAGAGCATGAACTCACCTTATCTAGGTCTTCATGGCGGACTGGAAATGAGAAAGTGAATCCCAGAGGAAGCTTCTTATGTTTGATGTGGTGCTCATCCAGGAAGTCGGATATGCATTCTGCGATGTAGTCGAAGAGCTGAGCGGAATGGACAGACAGGGATATTAAAGTTTCTGAAAAATTCTCATCTTTTCAAGATTCTGAGGGACTATTCTGACTTACCATTTCCGCAGTCCCGGTCATGGCGTCCTCAGGGATGGAGTACATGCGGTGCTTGGTCTCCACCTTCCAGCCTCTCTCCTCATCCTCACCCACTACCACCAGCATCACGCGGAAATTAGTACCACCTAGGTCTAAACGGTCCTTCAGAGGTTGAAGACCTCCTCGTGTATGTGTTTATATCGAACCCAAAACCTTCGTCACATGGTAGAACGGAGCTACACACAAACTTTAATGATACTCCTTCTCTATATCAGAGTAATACATCTACTGCATTATGCTTTACTGAGAACCCAACATTGCTTCATTTCCCCAATAATGAGTAAGATAGGCTTGAATGAATTGTTAGCTACACTGTTCTCATAATTTCAGTGCAACAGTAAAACTTGTCTTGGCTGATTAAGTAGAAAATTGTGTAAATTACATGTTAGTTATTTAGCAAATTATTCTGTAAAATGAAAAAGTGATCAATAAGATATAGAATAGAGCTGTTACATAAAACTCAGTTGATTAAACAGTGGAGTGTGAAACTGACCAGAGCCTTCAGGAGTAGAGCAGACGTAAGTGGGCAGCATTTTAACACTGGCTTCCTCATGTGTTTCCAACCGAAGCCCTCTGTTCATCTCCCTCTGCATCCGTCTCATCACCTCCTTCAGCTCCTCTTTACTGAGCTGGAACTCCGACAGGATTTGGTCCACCTGCGTACACACAGACAGTGGGTTTACACACTTCATACAGTATAGACTAACACTGATTTAAAACAAAGTTATACGTTGTAATTTACAACTTTAACCAGTATTACCATGTGAACTTTCTCCAACATTGACTTGTAAGAGCTCGGCAGTCTGAGTCTCTGTTGGCGGGCGACAGTGAGGCAAGGCATCTTTGCGAAAGCTTCCCAGCAAATGTGCGTGAGAGTGTGTTAATGTGTTTAGAGTGTAAAAGTGTGTCTGAGGGGACAGTGAGATGCGCCGCTCTTTTTATTCCCCAAGAGAAGGAAAGGCGGTCCAGGTACTTAGTGCTCTATGTACATACACCCCTCCCATCTCTCGTACACCCACACACCCACTCACTCAACATTGATCCGTCATGTTGGGAGTCAAGGACACAGAGTATGGCTTGGAAATGGCCTTAAACTCTGGTGCTATGTCAGGGTTTGCATATATATATATATTATATATCTCAGATGTTTTAAATATGTTGACAAATTGTAACTATATTTATAATTTTATTGCTAATGCATCACTTAGAACTTATTTTAGATATGAAGAAAAGTATATATTGTTATGTATCTTTATTATGTTGGGTTTTTTTAGCAATAACAACATACTATATGACTAATATTTTTGTTAATTTAGTGTATGTAATTATCTATTGTATTAATTTACTGTATTTTGGTATTTTGGCCTCAATGCACTTCCGATTCTTTACTTTATGTTAAAAAATCTTGGCAGATATTCAGGAATTTGTTCATGAAGTCTGTGAAAGACTAAAATTAGAAATAAGTTATATTGAACTCGGACGTTTTCTAAATTTAGATGACTCTGTTTACAAAGACAAACTTTTCCAACCCCGGTGTAAATATATCTCAGGCGAAAGTCCAAACCATGTAACATCTATCGTAAGATGTTGGAGAGATAAGAGTTGGCTAAAACTGGGATTTTCTACATGCTGCAATGTCAGAATCTCGTACCATCCTGCTTAGTATAGTTAAATAATCATTTAGAACTAAATGAAAATATCTGGTGGTTTTCATACAATTGATTTTACAAAAGAATTCTGACCTTTCTAGGTTACTGAATGACTAAATGCTTGATGAAAATACAAAAAAAAGATCATTATAAATCAGGGGAAATCAGGAGAACTTTAAAACCAGCTCTGTTTAGTGGAGTCTTTATGTATATTATGTTTAATAAGAAGCTAGAAATACATTTAGCTCTCATTCATAAATCTTTTAAATAGTAAATACAACATTTAATTTGGGTTGTACGTTCAAAGTGACCTTATCACAAAATCATTATCACAAAATCATATTTAGAAAAAAGAATGAGAGAAGTTTACTTTTTACTTCACATAATCTTCCCAAATATTTCATAGGGCTGAATGTCCTGGCAGGTGGCAGGGTTGAGAGAATGTGGTGGGAAATAAAATGTACATTTTTCACAACCTATAATGGATGACTCCTGGAAAAGGATGTTAAATGGACGAGATGTTAAACGGGTTCACACAATAATGCAAAAATAATAATTAGTTTAATGATTTTTCTAGAGAGTAGAATTGGGTACGCTTGGTTGGAATGACAAACTGAAGCCATATTGAAGACCGCTGTTATAGAGTGATTTTATTCATCCGTCCATTTTCCATACCACCTATCCTACACGGCGGTTGCCTATCCCAGGGAACTCGGGGCACGGGGCGGTGGTGGGGCACAACCACCACCAGTGGTTTTTGGACTAGGGGAGGAAACTGGAGTACCCAGAGGAAACCCTGAAGCACGGAGAGAACATGCAAACTCTACACACACAGGGCCGAGGCAGGATTCAAACCCCCAACCGTGGAGGTGCGAGGCAAACGTGCTAAACACTAATCCAGTGTGTACCCTGAGTGATTTTATCATGCTTGCTTAAAAAACTTTTTTACTAATAGCATACAGAAATATTCATTTTTAGCATGATTTCTGTAGAAGATACTAAACTGTAGTTTTTGGGTTATACATATATCAGCTACATTTACTCAACTAAAAGGCATAGTGTGCCTTCGATGCTTATTTAAGGTGAATCGCTTGAATAGTAAAAGTCAGTGTTGTGTATTTTTGAGTGTACATTTACATTGCTGTTGTATGTAGAAACACCTGACGCTCACTACTGGAATGACTTTCCAAAAGAAATCTATCCAAAACGTACCTTTTACATTTGATTATATTTTTTGTTTCATTTTGTAGAATATATTTACTTGAATTCACTTCTACAAAGATTTTATCACAAGTTTTATATTCATTGAATCATCATTTTTATGACATCAGTTCTAGGTGATAACATAGCCAATAGAACAAAGGGTAAATTCTTAAATTAAATTTTTTTAAAAATTCAAGATGACTATATTTAAAAAAAAAAAAGTACTTGTTTCAGAATAAATAAAAATTTACTGGTGCATTTACAGCTAAAGTAAACTGAGTGAACCTGTGTTGTGAAAGTGAGCTTATCATTCCAAGCACGGATTTTTCTGGTGATGATTTACTCGACGATCTTCCACACTAATCTTTTCTAAATGTTTAAAATAGCTGTGTCACGGTCAGGGTCACAAGCAAAAGGAGCTATAATTAGCCCATTAGAACTCACTGCTGGGTCAAAGCCACTGAAATGAAGAGGTACAGTCGAATAAAACTTGACCGTGGTGTCATAACCTGCATGTGGCTCGCTTGGGTGATGACATACCGCATGATCGTTTGAAAGCTGTTCGTCTGAAAGATGAGCTGATAGCAGGGTAGATCAGATGTTAAATCCTAAATTTATTCAGTTTAACACTCATTTGCAAAAATTTGGTCAAATCTGGACATAAATTTCTCATGTGGGAAAGTAGAAACAAGCTGAAAATTAGTGCAATATATATAAAAGAAATAAAAGAAGCTGTGATTATTTTAAATCCTAATTTATTTTGAGTATTGCTTCAAAAGAGTACTGGATGGATCAAGATGTCTTTATAAAGATTTATATTAGTGACGTGTCATTCATTATGTAAACAATGGGAGTCGATTCACATTTCTAAAGAGGTGTAATAGATCATTTGACTCTTTTTCTTTAAAAAAAAAAATCATTAATGCTGTGTCTTTATGGTTCTCTAATGCTGTTAATCACACGTGACATGCAAATGGAGACCAAAGTACATCGCTTGAATCTTATCGTCAGTTGTCTTGCGGAGTGTAATGATTCAGGGCCAGTTCTAGAGAGAAAGATGAGATGTGTAGTGTAGTGTAGTGTAGTGAGGAAAGGGAATATTAGAATATCAAATTTGGCTTTAATATAAGTTAAACATAGCCACATAGCAGCACAGCAAATATATAGTGCCTTGCTGAATTTATTTATAAATAAAAATGGTAAAAATGGTAAGGAGTCATTTGAAAGAATCGACTCTTGTTGGGGAGCTGAGTCGATTCCTCTGACTCACTGAAAAAAGCCAGAAATTGCAATCACTAATTTGTACTGTAATCTGGGAGCTATAACTTTTGCTTATTTCTTAGCTACATTAGATTCATTACTCCACTCCAGTGCAGAAGCAAAATTCAGACATGTTATGATTTAATTTTTTCATTTTTAGTTAAACTGTTCCTTCAATGCACTGCGTGGTTGTCCCAGTGGTCATCTGAGTCAGCTAAGAAGATATTATATAATCTGAGAACACACTCAAGTGAAGTGTGTGTAAAAGAACAGCAGGGAAAACACACAACTGTGCAATGCAGGAAAGACCCGGGATCAGGACAATGCATCACTCACTGACACAAATGTAGAACATTGTGTTGCTTCGACTTCATTGCACACAAGAGGGAGCATTTCAGAGCTCTCACACTTAACAGCAAAACCAGAACAGACTACTAAGAATTAAACTCGGACTAATTATAGATTATTGATGCGCTGTGGTTGATGGTTTAGGGTATGGTTTATGTACCATTAGCTGCAAAATCTGGGTGTAGATTAGCTTTCAAAAAAATAATTTGCAGTGTCTGGTGTCTCATTCTCTGGATTTGAGCCCTTTTAAAAACCTGTGGCCTGAACTAAAGAGAGTCCGCATGCAGAAACCTGAAAATATAAAAGTTTTACGTTGCTCATGTCTCTTCAAGTGTCTCCAACCTTGTTAGAAATGAAAGGAAAGGGTTCTGGGCTGTTATTCTGTCCAGTAGAGATCTATTTTAAATAGATTTAGGCGTAGAATATCATTAATTAGCTGCATTAATAATTATGTCAATAGAAGGTCTCTTTACCTACAACTATCTCCCTCACAGTTGCTTCTACTCAGATGGTGGAAACTGAGTTTTGCAGCAATCATTTCATTTGCCACCTCCTTTAAGAACTCTGTGCTTGGTTTGGGTTTTGCCTCATTTCGAAAAAAAAGAACATATCTTTTAAATGTATACATGTTTCCTATGTAGCTGCTCTGTTGTCTCATTATAAGGTTTGAGCTTCATAATTTGGTCACTGAACGTACATGTCGTGCGATGAATCTATGGTCAGAGTTGTGGTGGATTCTATAGGGTGGGAATACAGATTGGCTGGGATGCCAATTCACCTTGCACACATAGAAGCAATTTAGAATTGCCAATCCACCTACTGTCATGTTTTTGGGAGGTTGGAGGAAACCAGAGAACCCAGAGGAAACCCATACAGACACAGGAGGACATACAAAACTCCAAACAGACAATAACATGAGCTGAGGATCGAAGCAGGGACCCTGGAGGTGTGAGGCAGCTGAACCTCTGTGCCTATTATTGTGAATCTGCTGTTGTTGACTCAATGATTATATTCATCATGATGAGAAATTCTGCATTACCTTCTCCATGGTCTCTACAGTCATGGGTGCAACGGCATTTTGAGCTGTGCATCAGGTGATGACTCTGGTAACTTTATACGGTTGAAACTTGTCTAGTGATGCCTGTGACAATTATTTGGCTCCAGTCGTCATCTTCAACAAATAGTGACACTTAACATGCTGTCTGGTGCATGGAGAACTTCCTGTTCATTGCGTCCGTGATTCAAGAGTAAAGTCCAATCGGTGCGATTTTCTGTCCCTATTTTCTAATAGTGCATCATCACTGTGCCGGTCAATCCTCTCTCACACTGTCTTTCCGAGCAGGAAATGCTCCAGCCTTCAGAAACTCCTCAACACCTTCCAATTCAATAACAGTAGTTGCGTCAGCATTTTATATCACTCATGGCATCATATTTACAGTAATCCTTGGTGTTGATGATCCGGTTGGCAACAATTGACATCAATGCTGCATCAGACTACTTCAAATAAATGGGTTTCATTCATAATTTTTCACCTCAGTCACTATGCCAACCCCAAAGTACCCTTTTCTAAGAATTTGTCAAAAGCGTCACAGACCTGGCCCCCTCTGTTGTCACCTAGGCAACCCTAGGCCGAGGCCGAGGCTTGAATCTGCGCAATGCTTGTGGAAAACACTTACCTTGGTCTGGGGTAAAGTGGCCAGCTGGATTTGCTAAATGGGGCAAAATTGGCAAAGAAAAACACTGGAGGGGCATGTGAGTGTATAGAGCGACTGTTTGATGTCTGGAAACCAATTATGGTTTACTTATGAAAGGTTAGAAAAAGCTTTCACAATTTTTTTTTTTCGAACTGTACTATAGTCACCAACAACAAATCATCAACCAGCGTCAACCAAGAAATTGATGGATAGTAGATGGACAGAAATTGATGGAATTTCATGGTTTGCTTTAAACCAGATTTATAAAAGCCTTGCCAAGCCTGTCTGATTTAAGTTCGATCTCCAAGCAAGAGAAGGCTACTACTGTCTACAAAACGTAATGACGAACGTCAAGCCTTATGACAAACCATAGAACCTTAGCGCCTATTTCATGAGACAGGAGACTGCGTTAGAATGGTTTGATCCATTTCCCTTCATGCACGTTGCATGAGCGAGAATGTGAAAAGATGCATGGTTGCAGGGTTCCATGTACCTTGCAGGAACTATACACTGGTGCTCATCCTTATGAGAGGGATAGAGGAAGACCGAAAAAATAGTATGGAAATTGGGGACCAGTATTGGAACAGTATTAACCTTATCTGAGCCCAGTGAACTGCATTTTGATGGTCAGGTAACAGTAGGTCACTCCACATATGGTCAGGATAAGGAGGTCTAACAAACCAAATGAGATTGGTTCAAATCATGAGATTGCTGAGATTGCTTTGGTTCCAGATGTCACTTTCGTCTACACTGGATGTGTCTCTCTTTAGAAGTGTTGATTCTAGCATGTTCTTCTCCCAGTTTGTCCATTTCCTCTGCTGAACCACACCTACTGAGTCTTCCAGAGCAAATCCTATTTTTAGCTCTGGTACTCAAGCTCCTGTAATGTGATGAAACCAACTCGATGAAGTAGAGGGGAGACTCTTAACTATGAAACCGGTAAAGGAACCAACATCACACCTTTTTTCTTGGCCATGTCAGGGTAAAATCTCACAGTAACAATAGTTAACCCTTCACCAGGTCAGACAACATATACGGTGCAGTGTGACATAAAAACAATAGCATGTTATCTTTATAGCCACACAGAATTGGTCATATGATGGGACACTAGTCCAGATCTGGACCAATCATTGATGGGTGCACTCATAAAAGCAGTTACTATTCTACTTGAGAAATTTCACAAAGATGTAACCTTTAAGGGTTTTCTCAGTGGGATGAATGAATGGACCCTTTATATGGTTCTTCCCCACATGACTATAAAACCTAAAATAGGATACAGAACTGTCAACTGTTTTTTCTTGCATCAGATCCAATGAAGGTAAAGAACGTGACCTGTAGTGGTATACTAGTGTCATACTAAGTAAGGAATAAATCACTTGGGGGTATGCACTTATGGAAAATAATCAACGATGGTGTGGGGTGATGCAGCCTGCTGTTAAGCAAAGTTACTGTTACTACCCCAGTGCTAATTATTTTCCAATAACAGCACGTCCCATGATGTATTATTTCTTTTATACCCAATAAATTTGGCGACCATTACAGTTTTTAATTAATTATTGAATAAGACATCTGTAACCGTTTACAGTTACATTTAATGTTGTGGAAAGTTTTAAACAGCCATTCCCTGATCAGCCTCTTTTCATTCTTTCTTGAAGTCAATAAGACAAATAATACATTTTTCCACATTACAGAGAAACTAGAAATCATACTGCTGCAAAGTGCTGACACTGGAGACTCCTTCCATAAATGGTAAATAAACAACTCCGTACAGAAGGCTTCACCATATCAACAATATAGCCTTTCTTTAAATCCTTAGATTATACTATTTTACTATTTTACTAATCCTTAGATTACTAATCCTTAGATTATACCATTTTAGGGAGCAGTCGTGGCCTAATGGTCTGAGAGTCGGACTTGTAACCTGAAGGTCGTGGGTTTGAGTCTCGGGTCCGGCAGGGATTGTAGGTGGGGGAGTGAATGACCAGCGCNAACTGCTCCCCGGGCGCCGCAGCTAAAATGGCTGCCCACTGCTCCGGGTGTGTGTTCACTACTGTGTGTGTGTTCACAAATTCCGAGTATGGGTCACCGCACTTGGCCACAAAGTCACTTCACTTCACTTCACTTCACTTATACAAGTGTCTGTGAATGATATGTTAGTATAGAACATTAGCGTATTAGAACGAGTGCATTAATATGAACCTTTTATTTGAATCACAGCCAGCACCACTGTCAAAGCTGCTGTTCTAGAAAATTAATCAACACCCTCTGACCTATCAGATTTGAGAAATCAGCAGCTCTGAGGTGTAAATATAAAATATGTAAAACACAATAAAGAAACTAAAAAGGATTCATTTCATAACATAACATCAAAGATTGCATTAAGTGTAATATAAATACTAACTCTCTCTCTCTCTCTCTCTCTCTCTCTCTCTCTCTCTCTTCCCAATCTCTCTTGTTTGGTCTCCCAGGAATCCAGCTACTTAGGCTCTTATCAAGGCTCCTGTTTTAGGGCCCTCTAACTGTCCTTTTTAGGGGACTGAGAGAGGCAATGAGTTCTTTTTATAAAGAGCCCAGTGATAAGGTGAGCTATACATAAAGCCCCTATCAGCTCCCACTGACCTGGACACACACACACACACACACACGCACACACACAGAGCTACAAGGAGCCAGCAGACATGGTGAGTATGCACCATTTTCGCTTAAACTAGCTTAGCATACAGTGAACTGTCAAACCGTCTTATACCGGAATCGATAGCGACAATAAATGAAATGAAATAAGAGAAATGAAATAAGAGAAAATGGTATTTCTATATTGTTTGAATAAACTACTGATCACTAGCTCTATAATAATTATAATTAGAATGATATTTGTGCTTTAAAGCTTTGGTTTCTTTCACCAGGCGAGTAAAAAAGCAGCAGCGAAGAGAAAGAACACCCAGCGGGCCTCCTCTAATGTTTTCTCCATGTTTGAGCAATCACAGATTCAGGAGTTCAAGGAGGTGATGTATATTTACCATAATAACTATATTATATCTATATAGTATACTATATTATATTTATACTCTGCAGTAGAAATCGTATATACAAATATCATCATGGGTTCCTTTACAGGCTTTTGGCTGCATCGATCAGGACCGAGATGGTGTGATTAAGAAATCAGACCTGAAGGAAACTTATGCACAATTAGGTATGATTACATAATCATGCATATTTTTAGACTGTTACCTTTTACACTTGTTTTTATTAAAGGTAAGGTCGATGATTTTTCTAATATTTGGCAAAGCAGCTGTAATTATGGAGGCTGTCAATAAAATATCCGCTCTTTGTTGCACCTCATGCTCTATAAATGGAAGAGCAGACAAATAATTCGGATAACCAACAATCAACCAATTAGGACAATGAAGCGTCTCTAACTGACCTATCAATCGTTCTTAGCAAAAGTGCTCTTCAAGGGCTCTGCATGAGGCTGTTTTGTGTAATTCAGGGTTCTTAGCTTCCTTTCTGTAGAAAAGCACTCCACACTGTTGTAGGGTTCAACGTAGAATTTTTGAAGGTTCCCCAAGAGAGACAACAGAAGACCTCGTAATGGAGACAGTG
>CM074952.1:24356056-24374206 GCA_037577455.1 Pangasius macronema
GAGAGACGGACAAGTACGGCTTTATCGGAGGAGCGCAGAAGTATTCGGCCGAATCGTGAGTATGACATGTCACCTGGAGGCTTAAGCCTTCTTCTCTCAAGCACACAGAAGTATTTATTAATCTGAAGAGTGAGTAAATATCCGCCACGTCACATCTGCAGATAACACATTTTTTCTTAAATTCATGACAAGTCTTATTTTAACGAACCATTATTTTGAACATTATTTGAAAAGCAACAGAGTGAATCCAAAAGCTGTCCAGAAAATATGAACGAGGTTGGAAGGTTATGAAAGAACTTCTAAACTGATCATTTTAACTATTAATATTCTAACATTCACTCATGTATTTCGTTACATCTGAAGCTCTTTAACTTTGTCTTGTTTGGGACAAAATACAGTTGCATTCTTTTGGTTTTGTCCTCAGGGTGTGCAAACTTTTGCACTCAACTCAAAGTCTTTCCATCATGTTATATTTAATTTATTTATTTTTTTTCCCTATCTAAGCTTCTTTCTTTCCTTTGAGGAAATGACCTTTAGTTATTGTTTATCTGATGCAGGAGGCTTTTTGGCTTTTCCACATCAACTTGCCCAGATCTTTCATTTTCTTTTTAGCATCCTGTCCTGGAAGGCCAGTGATTATCCGTTCATCCAAATGTGCTAGCAAGGCTATTTTTACACCCGCTGAGAAACTGGGTTTATTATACAATACGACAACGTGTTTAGGTTCCTGTAGCACATCTGCAATTACATTTCGTTGGTGGTGGAATTAATAATCAATAGAAGTGGTCTTGAGGTGATGCAGTACACATCTCCATATGTAGTAACGACTCGATTCAATATATTACAATTCACTGCTGATCTGTTATGATTCGATTCATCACAGGTATGATTTGATTCAGCACTGATATGATTCACTTCAGCTCTGATATGATTTGATTCAGCGTCAACATGATTCACTTCAGCTGTGATACGATTTGATTCAGCATCGACATGATTCACTTCAGCTGTGATATGATTTGATTCAGTACCGATATGATTCACTTCAGCTCTGATATGATTTGATTCAGCGTTAACATGATTCACTTCAGCTCTGATATGATTTGATTCAGCGTTAACATGATTCACTTCAGCTCTGATATGATTTGATTCAGCGTCAACATGATTCACTTCAGCTCTGATATGATTTGATTCAGCGTAGGCATGATTCACCTCATCCCTGAAATGATTCGATTCAGCACCGACATGATTCACTTCAGCCCTGACATGATTCACTTCAGCCCTGACATGATTCGTTTCAGCACTGACATGATTCGATTCAGCACCCAGCGATATTAATCGATTCAGTTGAATTTAACATGCATTGATGTGTAGGTTTGACTCTGTATAGAAGGAAAAAAATTCTCAAAACACTTCATCACTGTCTTTACTTTTGTCTTGACAGCTTGAAATACGTTAATTATCTTTGCTACATTAATTCTCTCACCAAAATGTTCATGTTTTTTTTCCATATGGTCTGAGGTTTCACTAAAATGCTGCCGACTCACTGTTGTGTCTCTGGGTTCCAGCGTAGCTATCATGCCTGAACGCAACAGTTTCTATAACGCTATAGGAGTGCATGTGCTTGCAGATAAGGTAACTGATTGCACAGTTATTGCCTTTGACTCACTAGATGTGTGGTGTTGTGAACTCAGAAACAAACTAACGCTAGCAGAGGTCTTCCTTCAGGTAAGGCCCATATCTCCTTTGTCGGCGTGTAGCCGGTTTGTGGTGCTGTCAGTGTGTTTTATGGCAGTGCTGCAAGTTTTGCTTGAATTAGTTCTGAGTATTGGCAAGTATGTGATACTGATCTGTTCACTGTCAGTCAACATAACTTGCATTCTCAACATAAAGCACGTCAGCGGCTCAGAATGAAGAATATGTCATTTCCTTTCCAACACCGATCCAAATTTTCAAGTCAGTATCGGCCCTAGTTTTGATCAGTTCATCCAGTCTTAATCTCTGTTCGGACTGGATTAGTTTTACACAAGGAGCTGGAGTAATAGCACTTTACTGTGTGAATGGCTTCATACATTTTTGTATCTTCATTTAAAAAACTATAACATATTATCATGTAATTGGGTTATTTAGAACATGTAGTCATGTGTAAATATTGTAACTTAATAATTATAACAAAAGCAAATTTTTCCTGACAAACCAAAGCGAATGAACCACGCTCACCTCTTTACTTTAATTTCCTTATCAAACCATCGTACATTCAGGAACTCATCGACTGTGTAACTAATGTTTGTGGAATTATAACTTAAACTGTCTTAATGAATATCTGTGTGTACTGCTGACGTTTACTGTACTGACATTTTCACAGACTTGCTTTAGTTTCAGTTTTAGTTTTGCACCAGATTTTTCGATTTTCATTGCTAGTTAGCAGGTTTTGTAGCTGCTTCTCTAATTTAGTTTCCTAGGAAGTGGCTTATAACAATTTTAACATGCTATAAGAAAGCTATACTAATACTGGGTAGGGCTTCCCTTTGCTCTCAAAACAGCCTCAGTTCTTCATGGCATGGATTCCACAAGAAGTTGGAAAGGTTCCTTTGAGATTCTGGTCCATGTTGATATGATTACATCGCACAATTCCTGCAGATTTCTCAGGTACACTTTCATGCTGTGACTTTTCCGTTCTACCGCATCCCAGATCCAGTGACTGGGAAGGCCACTGAAGAACGTTGAACTCATTGCCATGTTCATGATACCAGTTTGAGACAACTTTTGTTGCTGGACCTAGCCATTAGAAGATGGGTAAATTGTGACCATGAAGGAATGCACATGGTCAGCAACAATACTCAAACAGGCTGTGACGTTCAAGCGATGATCGCTTGGCATTAACTGGCCTGAAGTGTGCCAAGAAAACATTCCCCACACCATCATACCACCTCCACCAGCCTGGACTGTTGACACCAGGAAGGTTGGGTCCATGGATTCATGCTGTTGGTGCCAAATTCTGGCTCTACCATCTGTGTAGCTGAGCAAAATTCATCAGACCAGGCTACATTTTTCTAGTCTTCAGTTGTCCAGTTTTGGTGAGCCCGTGCCCACTGCAGCCGCAGCTTTCTGTTCTTGGCTGACAAAAGTGGAATTCTCATTCTGAGAAGCTTTTCTGCTCACCACAATTGCACAGAGTGGGTATCTGAGTTACTGTAGCCTTTCTGTCAGCTTGAACCAGTCTGGCTGTTTGCCTTTGACCTCGTTCCTGTTCCCAGAACTGCCTCTCACTGGATGTTTTTTCTTTATTGAAAATACCAGGAGATCAGCAGCTATAGAAAAACTCAAACCAGTCTTTCTGGCACCAGCAATCATGCCACGGTCAAAATCACGTGATCACATTTTTTTCCCCATTCTGATGGTTGATATGAACGTTACCTGAATATCACGTTACATGGTTTTATGTATGGCGCTGCTCCCACACGATTGGCTGATTAGATAATTGCATGAACGAGTAGGTGTGCAGGTGTTCCTCATGGAGTGCTTGGAGTGTATATCGAGTGTGTAGTTGTCCATCAGGTGCTTTCATGCAATAATTATTATAATTATTTATAAGTTTAGTGTCATGTGACACATGCCAACAAAACACACCAGAGCGAAAAGTCCGGACATGTGGACTAAGATGGAGACCTGTCAGAGGTTTCTCGCAGTTGGTTGCTTCATTCCTGCCTCGTTGTCTTTGGATGTGGGTCACTATGAAAATTAGCCGGAATGATAAGCAGCTGGCCAATATGATTCACTGACTGCTGTGTATTTGTCTTCCTTATCAGTGACGGAGGACTCAGGCAAACCAAGCAAGAAACGACAAACACTATTAGATATGCGTGGAAATGTATCAGACGTTCCCAAAACGGAGCTTGGCACAGGGCCGTGATGATTTTTTCCACAGAAACACTACGGAGGCAGTTGAATATCACTGTACACTGTATACATGATTACGAGCGCAGGCCTTAGTGCGTCTGTGTGGTCTGGAGGAAGAAAAGGGGGGAAAAAAAGGAAAGCCAGTTGCTTACAGATTGCAGTCATGCAGACAGAGATAAGTGCACAAACACCCAGGAGACTAACTGTGGGTCATTCGCTCTCTTTATGAGCCGGCTGTTGTGTTTATTCCTGCCTTCTGAACGCTAACCGCTAACTAACTACTGATCGCTTGTGTATTTAGTGTCGCTTCAGCGGTGTGTGGATTAACACCACGGTTATTTCCACTGCTCAGGTCACGTGTGTGTTAATAGGCATATTACTGCTCTTTTAGTTTTATAGTTATAGCTTTGTAGTTAGGCATTTTTTTAATAGTTACATCAAAACAGAATCTGGAAATTCTGCGTTTCCATGTTGTCTTTGTAGGTTACAAATTCACTCATTAACGGTGCATTAGGTAACATTAGTTTGCTATTAGTTTTAGCGTCTATAAAATGATTGACAGGAGGCGCATCCAAACATCTCCTAAACATCTCCTCATAGAAAACATAATCATGTCAATGATTATAGGCTCTTCTCCGTTAAATAACAGCATGTTTTAAAATCTGTTTGTTAGGATTAGATTATTATGTGAAATTTGATTGCCTCGTTAAAAAAAAAACCCAAAACAAAACACCAAGCCAGAGGTGGATATTGTGATGTTTGTGCAGTTGCACTTTGACTCCTGAGCCAGGTGTTTGTTTAGGATCGGAAACCTCTTTCTAACAGCTTGGCGGTTTGTCAGGTTGAGCCTGTTTTCTGTTAAGACCTATCCGCTAGCTAAACGGCTGCGTGACATGTGATTATAGCGGCTTCGGCTGTTTAAGTGCTGGACACGCCCTCGAGGGCCAGTGATGACCATTTGAGCTTCTGACTCATCGCAGGAAGTCGAGTGGAAACTCGGTCATGTTTTTCTAAGCAGACAATCGCACATTACACCTCGCATTAGCCTCACCCTCTAATGCGAGACGGAGAAACGCGGCGTGTTGTGCCAAGCCCGTCAGGAATGAATGAACAACTGAACCGAGCGGAGCTTTAACGTGATCGAAACCTTCTGAACGCAAAAACATCTCACTCTTACAAACCTCAGTGATAGAGTCATCGAATCATGGTGCTTTGTTTGTGTTTGGATGCGCCTCCTGTCAGTCATTTTATAGACACTCTACTTTACAGGCCATCGTAGATCCTAGGGGTGGATGAATTTTTGTTTTTTTTTTACACTTATTTTTAGATTTATTTTTTCCTGTCAGGTGAAAAATGCACTAACTTTGGATGAAAGGGTAGAGATAGCACTTCTTGGTACTTCTTGGTACTCTCACCAGTATGATCCCACTGTAAGTGCAGAATGATGAAATCTGGAGTTGGGGTGTGACTTAGCTGCTTGTGGGCGAGCGGCTCTGCGCTATGCTGAGTGGACACCAGGTTTCCTGTTTGCTCGGGTTTATGGGCACTCCGAAGCCCAGAGGTCACACACACACACACACACACACACACACACACACACACACACACCATCTCTGCATCCTATCCTGACTTTCTAAACATTTATTACCAGCTTGACTTTCTTTGGCAGCACTTGCTGGTTAAGAGAGAGGGAAAGGAAACTTTTTTTTTTTTCAGACTTAGTAAGAATTGATAAAAAGGGAACTGTGAGTTTCATATCAAGCTATAATTTGTGTTCTGGTTCGTATTATTAGCTTTAAAAAAGGGAAGTGATTTGACTGAGATTGTTTGCCATAGAATGACATTCACCAGGTGAGATATATATATATATATATATATATATATATATATACAATATATAAGAAATCTCAGTTCAAGTTCTGATTTTGCAGATTTTGGCCTCCATTTTATTTTTCCTCCCTACTTACATATCGCATTTAATATTTTTCAGCCTGCCTCACTAGAGTCACCGTTGCTGCTGACGTCGTGGTCTGCATTACTGCTGAAACATCGTTAAATATGAAACTTACACTTTCCACCTTACTGCAAAATGTACGCTTCTAGAAAAATGGTTTCTCGAGGGTTCTTGGCTTCTTGTCTTCTACTTAGGACCTTCTCTAATTGGAAGCCACTCTGGTGTAAGATTTTACATAAAAACCACAGAACCTTTTGTTTGTTCCTATGACTAGTTCTTTGGCCAAGATGTGTTAATCAGAATTTTAGCTCTGTGCTCGAGTTAGCATGCTAATGTATATATGTGTATAATGTGTATAATGTGTATAATTTTATATGGATATCGCATTAGGAGCAGGGAAAACTCATCGAAAGATTGCTTTTAGAATTGAATAATCATTTGTTGTAGCTCTAAGATTTATCCTGTAAAGGTTATCTCGTTCCTTGGATGTTCAGATCTATGAGCTGAGTCATTTTTTTTTCCTCCTGTGTAAGCTGCTGATTATAGGAGAAGAGACGTAACTGAAAATGTCACATCCTCGTCTGTGCCATGATTACAGGAACTCGACAGCAGACTTGTGTGTAAACATTTTAGCAGAGAGAACAACCATAATTTCATTTCATAAACATCGTCCCAGCGGCAAGGCCGGATTTTATGAGGCATTATTATGATTATAGGCATGCATAAATAGAAAAAAATGCAGCGTTCAACAGAAGGATAAAAGAGGACGAACAGGAAGAAAAAGACATCTTTGTGGGTCTGTTGAAACTTGTTACAGACTTCCAGTGTATTACAAACGAGTGTAAAGAAGAACAAACTAAACCAGCAGGACGACTTTCCGCCACACAACAGTGTGTAGAGCTCCGTAGCGCTGCAACTTCCTATCTGAGCTGTGTGTGTATTGTGTGTGTGTGTGCAGAATCTTGTGCGTTTGACGCTCTTAAAAACGAGTCGGCGATTCGGAGGCAGACCTACAATATGTGTTGAATTTCTAAATATCATTGTATTGGATTGTGGTGTTGTGTTTCTAAATCATTGTGAAACTCGGATACGCTTCAGTGGCATAACAGCGAACAACGCGATGTCAAAGCCGTACAATTTGTGTTGTTGTTATTTACACACAAACTCATAAATCGTGTAAATGTGTCATTAAAGCAAAGCAATTTGAAATTTAGTTGTTGATAAACGAATTGAACAAAACAAAAGTGAGTACGAAATGAAATTAGTCTGCTTATCCCACAGCAGTTTGCCAACTCTAACGCATTTTATTTAATTTAACAGTGACACTTTGTACTTTTTATCCGTTTATAGCTATGTTTAATGGGCCTCATTTGTCAAGCTGGATATGAGTGGATTTCTTCGTAAATCATTTCTTCGTAAATCATTACACAAGAAATTTGGTCTTCATGAAAATCTCGAAAATGTTGGGAAAAGAGTTTGTATCATACTCGTGCTCCTGAGTGAGCGTACATTTCTTAAATAATTTGTCTTCAGAATCCAAAGTCGAAAACAAGACAGACTAATACAAAAACCTACTGACAGCTACCACATGACACATTGTCGTTAATATTTTTGACCATTTCACAGCTAAATATTTCTATAAGTATAGAAGTGAGTCAAAATGACTTCCACTTCTGCCTTTCCTGCCTTTCTGTGCACTTAACCTTTTATGGAGTTTTGTGGGCGTCGCTACATGCAAATGAGCTGCGTTAGGAACACGTGTTGCACTTTACGCAAAACATTTACACACAAATTTACTAAAAGACTGTTGTGAAACCTGCGCCATAAGAGCAATAAACAGCCGTTCCCTCGCTTTCTCTTGAAGTTACAGCTTTACCTCTGACTGTTACAAAGCGCTGAAACTGGAGACTCCTTCCAAAATAAACGTTTCCTTTCACCATATCGATGATTTTCTTTTTCCTTTGTTCATTTATAGTTAGACTTGGATTACGTGGAGCTCACGTGTCTTGCTCACTTGTGCCTGTGTTCGTCCGTCAGGGCTCAGGACGTCCCCCCGGAGGTGCTGAGGCAGAGAGAGCTGAAATGGTTAGAGATGCTGAAGGACTGGGACAAATGGATCAACAAGAGATTTAAGAAGGTAAAAGAGACATTTATTAGTGCAGCATTCCAGAAATAATTCGGCCAGCAAGTGCACTACGGGTCAACAGTTTGTACCTGCTCTTCACTTTTAACAGTTTCTGCTGTTTTAAGATAATAATGACGACATGAGCATGATGTAATAATGTAAAGGAAGCGTTAAACTAATCTAAACTCTTTTAGAGCTTGAATTTTTAATGGTGTTTCCAGTGAAGCTCTGTGCACTCTCTGTGTCTACTCGTGAGGGAGTTTCACACAGGAGGCTTTTCCAAGTTCCCAAATAAACACTGAAATAACTGGTTTCCGTACCTGGAGCACTGACGTAAACATATTTCCAAACTCCCCCCCTCGTTCGGCACCGTCTCCTTTATAACTCTGTTATCTCTCTTTTCTTGAGACTTTAATTACTCAGAAACATGAAACGTTGCCTCACTGCCTCGTTAGCCGTGTTGTGTCTGGACAAGTACGGCATCTCACTGAACTGAACTGTCCTCACACAGCTGGGGTGCGTGTGTGTGTGTGTGTGTGTGTGTGTGTGTGTGTGTGTGTGTGTGTGTGTCACTCTTTCTTCTCTTAAGCTTTCTAAAGCTTCTGCTGGGACTGATGAAATCTCAGGTAAAGAGGGTTAGAGCTCTGCAGGCTTTGCTGCACTGTCCTGGTGGCACTTGTGTTATGCTTGCGTGTGTGTGTGTGTGTGTGTGTGTGTGTGTGTGTGTGTGTGATAGATTAGAGCATTGTGTTTGCATAATGCTGCTGTCGCTGCTTTTTCTTTGCTTTGCTCCTATGAGTGCAGTTTTACACAGCATAAGTAGTATAATGTTAAATTCTTCATTAATAATTTAAAATATATATAAGAATAAAAGAGCAGAAAGGATTTGTGTGAACCTCTCCTGTGCGTTTATGACTTTATTTATTTATTTGTTGTTTTAATAGATTAATAATTTATTCAGTGAATGAATGAATTATTTGTTGATAAACAATTCACATTTTTAAAAGTCAGTTTTTAAGACCTGTTTATTTATTGATTTGTTTAATAAATTAATTTATTCAGTTAATGGATGTATTAATATTTTAGTTATGCAGTCCACCTTAAAAACATCTTTATTTGTTAGTTTATTTATTTATTTATTTATTTAAAATAGGATTTAAAAACCAATTAGCAATGACAATGAGGAATATAATCATATATTAGCTGTAGATTTATTATATTCAAGTAAGTGTTCTTTAAAAATATTAAAGTGTGTGTGTGTGTGTGTGAAAGCACATGTAACTGTATGGTCTTGCTTTGTGAGTTATGTATTTCTTTTAGAATTGTGTTATTGCTAATGTATGCACCATAATGTGTGTTTAGTTGGTCGATTTCGTTAAACGCATTTTCACCTGGTTGTAAAATCCTCCTATGTAAGCACTTCACCCCGATAGTCACAAGCATGCAAGCTGCATGGATAAACCATCTAAATCATCACACACACCTCAGAAGATCTCGCTTGGCTCTGTAAGAGCTTTTGTACCATGTGTAAGTTATGTTATAAAAATAATATATGAATCAAATTGGAACAGTTTTAGAATGGTGAGTCGAATACAAACCTTAAAAATGTGACACATATATATTACAAAATCGCTGTTGTTGTTTTTAAGCATTCGTTTAGCGATGAAACTCTGAGTAAAATAGAAAAATGCTACATTTCTGTAACACCTATGTGCAAGAAAGAGTGCAAAATAAACAGAGAAGGTTTTCATTTGACTCATCATCGTATCATTTGAATCACTTCTAACATACAACTCCATCTACATGGCTACAACTCCTACCTGGAGTGATAGTCATAGTCATTTTGAACATTTTGTGTGTGTGTGTGTGTGTGTGTGTGTGTGTGTGTGTGCGCGCCAACAAATCTTGATTGTATATCTAATCATTTCGCTCACACACACATGTACAGGTGAGACTGCGATGTCAGAAAGGAATCCCTCCATCGATGAGAGGCAGAGCCTGGCTTTACCTGTCAGGAGGGAAAGTAAAGAAGGAGCAAAACAGCGGAACTTTCAAGGTCTCACACACACACACACACACACACACACACACACACACACACACTGTCTCTCTCTTACACTCTCACACTCTCTGTCTCTCTCTCATTATGATAAGGAGAAATGATGTGTAATAGCGATGTACTGGAGGCTGAATGCATGTTATGTGAGGAATAAAACACTTGGGAGTGTGTTATAATTAATGACAGGGTGAAGTGAAGCCTGGTGCAAAGTGGACTTCCTTTCGTGATTGTTTTCCTATAACAGCACATCCCAGAGTGTGTTATTCCTCTTACATCACAGCACAGTAAAACTGCTATAACGTGTGTGTTGTTGTTGTTGTTGTTGTTGTTTACAGGAGCTGGACAGCATGGAGGGCGATCCAAAGTGGATAGATGTGATTGAGAGAGATTTACACAGACAGTTCCCTTTCCATGAGATGTTTGTGTCACGAGGAGGACACGGGTGAGTCTGTTAAAGTGTGTGTGTGTGTGTGTGTGTGTGTGTGTGTGTGTGTGTGTGTGTGTGTGTGGGTGTGTGTCCAGCTTAGAACCATTCTGATATTTTAGAGCCTCAGTAATCATTTCTCATAATGCCTTTTATTATTTATTATACATGTAGCTGATGTAGTCGTGTGTGTGTGTGTGTGTGTGTGTGTGTGTGTGTGTGTGTGTGTAGGCAGCAGGATCTGTTGCGGGTGCTGAAGGCTTACACACTCTACAGGCCCGATGAAGGTTACTGTCAGGCTCAGGCTCCTATCGCTGCAGTGCTGCTCATGCACATGCCTGCTGAGGTCAGTCTCACACTTCACACACCTCACACACTTCACACACCTCACACACTTCACACACACATGTAGGTTTATCAGAGCAGGAAAACTACATGTGCAATTTTTGTATTTCTGTAGAATTTTGTCATCAAGATTTCCAACATGTTTTCATGTTTGAAATTAACGTTATACTCTTTAAATTGTTCATATATGTTTATTCTTTTCTATTCATGTTCTAGGAATTTTCCTGTGATCTTCCTGTATCTGTTTCTCTCACTGTTTGTCTGTAGGATGCATTTTGGGGTCTTGTTCAGATCTGTGAGAAATACCTCCCGGGTTACTACAGCGCAGGCTTGGTAAGTCTGATATAAATGGCTCCGCTTCTGCACGAGGCATCACCCTCAATTACAGCCCTGTGCTCGTTTGTAAGGATTATCTCACTGGATGTTTTCAAAGATCAAACAGGATCCAAATTGAATCCGATTGAACTGTGATTGAACGCAGCAGCAGAGCGGAAAATCCCAGCAGTGCGTGGGCGTCCGAGCTCTAGGAAAAGCAGCAGAGATTTCGCTCCGTAGAAGAACGGTGGTTTCAGAATGACTCTGCTGATCATATTATGGAGCAGTGTTTTAAAAAGTACTAATTCAGATTACACTAGCTTAGCATAAAGATTCACAAGGAATCATGAAGTTGTGAAACAGAGGTGGGCTTCAGGACTGGGATTCTGTGGGACGCAGAAATAATTACACATTTAATTTTCATTCGGGGACAAAGAAAGACCAGGCTTGTGTATATTTTGGGAAATGGAACCAAATATATTGGATAGAAAATATCATGGAGAGGTACAAACAAACTCAGCTGCACTAGAGCAGTTATTAACTTGAGTGATATAGCTGAGGTTGAGGAACTGTCAGAGGAAGACTTCACGCACCACGCTGACGTTTATATCCCTGATTTAAGATGGACTGGTTATTAAAATTACAGTGTCTGTTTCTTCCACAGAATAATGTTCAACTGATTCAAACCCCAAACTGAAACAGTCCAAAACAGGTTTGCAAATTGTACGTACGTAAATATCAGCGTTTAGCCGAGTGAGTTAGTGACAGATATCGAACTATTTTTAGTTCTCCTTGATTCATCAGTTTATTTTAATGTAATAAACCTGCCGTGTGTCGAGGTTCGTGTCTAACTACCGTAACACCTGAATTAGTACGCTTGCTATAAAAACACTAACAAATAGGCAAATTTACATAACTTCCAAAGAAGAGCACTTTTAAAATGTCGTATTACTATTAAGCTAGTGCAAAACGTCCAGAAAATACAGCAGGATATTTGGCTGTGTAAGCAGCCTGGCCTCTAGAGGTGCCTTGTTTCCCTTTTTAAACACTGTAAATATTGTTAACACACAAAAAAAATAATCTACCCTTACCTTCCTTTCAGCTAAATCAACAATCTGTGTGATAAAGCTGTTCCAGAAACCCCATCTGAAACCCAAATATGAGATGTATACTCTGGAGCGCAGCCATGCTAATTCCTCCACAATCAAACTTGCACAACACAAGACTTCACCTTGCCAAGGCTTTGTAAGAGCTTTTATTAATAGCATCTGGGGAAGCGAAGCCGATCGAATCATACTCCCGCCAGTGAACGATGGTTTATTCAGCCATCGCAATCCATTAGCGAGTGGAGTCTGTTGGTGACGAGTTGAGTTCGTCTGGCACATCTGGAGTTGAACAATCCCCATTCTGTGCTTGAGCAGGCTGTGAGTCTCAGATCAACGGAGGTCAAGATCGTTTTTAGATTATTGGCCTGGAAAGTTTTCACATCAGTCAACTCAGTGATTTCAGCTACTCTAGTGCATTATCAGGTTCCCATTTTGTCTTGTTTTCTCGTTTACACTTTGCTTTATGGTTATGATAACCATCTACACATCTGCCTATATGGATAAAACTGACAGTGGCAGCCATTTTGACAGCCTGTGTGGTTGTCCGTTTAAAACTGTGTGTATTGGTTTGTATAATAGATTATATTTGTAGTACATGTTCCTGCACATGCACCTTTTCCCCTTAATGATGCAGTCATGCATGAAAAGCCAACAGAACAATATAATCAAAAAGAGTGTGAAGAAGACATGGTAGGGTGTGTGTGTGTGTGTGGAGGAGTGGAGTAGTTCTGGCCCCGCCCTCCATTAAAGCCAGCCAATGAAACAAAGCTCATTATCATACGAAGGTCTACATCAAGGTCTACAAAATGAATTACAAAGTGAGGGGAATGGCGTAGTTAAATAAATCGGGATACAAATATAGAAATAGAGTAGAAAGAAGAAAGACTGGATGCATGTTTTTTAAAAGGGGTAAAGCTGTGTGTCAGTGGATTGCAGGTGTTCAGGGAGAGAAGTGAAAACGTAGCTGAAATCTGAAATGCAGTGAAGCTCAGTCTGAAGTGGGAGAGGAAACGGTGGCACTCGGTATTTAGCTGTTTTTAAACAAAACTCAAATCATAGGGTCTGTTAAAAATTATACATCAGAGCTACAAACCCCACCCTGCTCTGCCGCATGAGGCGACTCAACAGCGCCATCTTGTGTTTGTGTGTTGCTGTGTTTATTAGGTTTTCAGTTTTTATTATATATTATTACTATATATTGTCAGTTCTTCTGTATTTTAGTCTGAGCCTCAGTTTTGTTTGGTGATGTTACTTCTCAGGTGCACGTGTTATTAGAAACGTGCATTCTAAATGAAATATATTCATACAGTTGTTTTGCTATTTTGACAATAAGTTATAATTTATTATTGTAAATGGTTATATCTGCGCAGGAGGCGGTTCAGCTGGACGGAGAGATCCTGCATGCGCTGTTGAAGCGAGTGTGTGCTGTGGCGTATCGACACCTGGACAAGCACAAGATCGAGCCGGTACTCTACATGATGGAGTGGTTCATGTGCGCCTTCTCCAGAACTCTGCCCTGGGCCTCGGTCCTCCGAGTGTGGGACATGTTCCTGTGTGACGGTCAGACACGCGCACACACACACACACACACACACACACACACACACACACACACACACACAAATAGACACTTGCTTCTCTTTTCTTTCTGTGTGGAGTTGGTCCTGTTGAAATGTTTTCTCTCTCTCATGCTCTCTCTCTCTCTCTCTCACACTCTCTCTCTCTCTCTCTCTCTCTCTCTCTCTCTCTGTGTAGGAGTGAAGATTATATTCCGTGTGGGCTTGGTGTTGCTGAAGTCCATGCTGGGATCTCGGGATAAGCTGAAGGCCTGCCCGGGTCAGTATGAGACCATGGAGGTCCTCCGTGCGATCGAACCCAAATACATGCAGGAAGCCTACTTAGTGCACCAGGTATCACGCATCTACACACACACACACACACACACACACACACACACACACACACACACACACACACACACACAAAAGTCCTCTGTTGACTCTCTTCCTCCTCCTCCTACTACTACTACTAACCAGAGAGTGATGACATTGGTAGACTATTAGAAGGAAGCCATGGTGATCAAGCAGAGTTTTATCCATTATCACTTCATATTTCTACAAAATTATCATTCGTAAATTTTTATTATTATTATCTATTACATGGTATGTATTTTTTTTTTTAATGACTGTTGATTTCTGTTGTAGGTTCTGGAGTTGCAGGTCTCGGCGCGGGACGTGGAGCGCGAGCACCGCACGGTCGACTTCGCGACCTTCTTCTTCGCGCCGCTCGGGTGGGCGTTTGGCGGAGTCTCTTACGTGTCACGAGCACGGTACATGGCCAACGAGCCTCACACACGCCAAGACCTCCGCCAAAACCCCACCATTGTCGTCCAGTACCCATCAATCCCTGAGGAAAAGTCCGAGCCGAGCCTCAGGAAAAGGAGAGGGACCCTAAAGAGAGCCCCCATTCCTAACATCCCTAACCCTTACGCCCTACCCCAAGAGTCCAAACCTAGTCAGATATCGGAAATACAGCCTCTGAACAACGCAAATCAAAACGCTGTACCTCCAAATCCGCCATCATATCCGCCCCCGCTCCCCACGATACAGGAAAATCAGGTCAAAAAGACGAACACTTCTACAGAGCGACTCGTGCAGTCGTCCTCGAATTCCTCCATCAATCAGAAACCGGCGGAATCGCTCCCTCTGCAGCATCTATCACTCCTAACTGCTCCTGCACACGAATCGCGTCTAGAGTGGCGTCCTCACCTGCTGGACTCTCCTCCTGTCCAACTCCCAGAACCTTTCCCCAATAATACAGAAAACTCAGCCGCCATTTTGGATCCATCTACACATTCAAGCCCTCTGCTTAAGCACAACGTACCTGCCAACGAAGGCTCGAAAGCTGCTTATGAGGACAAAAACGGCGCTCCGCTCAACTCCACAGAGAGCATCAACAGTTCAGAGGACACCTACTTGTAACTCGCTCACTGTCGCCACCTGGTGGCTTGGAGGAACAGGAAGCTGCAGCGTCTGGGAAAATACTTACATTAATTTACATTCAGTAGCTAATTTGAGTAAGAGCAGGGATTCTTAACCTGTGATAACACATTTACACATTTATTCACTCTTAAACAAATTATTTGTCTTAAAATCAAATTTACACAATTCATCCCAGTGGCAGCCAAGATGTGTTACGGTGTCTAAAGTGTGTATCTTTAGCTTCGTACTCGCGAGTCAGACACCAAACATGTCTTGGCTGATTTACTAAATTTGGGATGAGGGGAAAATGGTGCAAATTTGAGTGACAATTTTTGTTTTTATTATTATTTTTTTTTCCAGAAAGGTGTATTTCATTAGGGAAAGAAACTCTGAGAGGTCAATTAAGGTTCAGTGATTTCAGTGAAGGTTCAGAGGTCAATTAGGGTTCAGAGAAAATCCCGGAAAAATACCGTCTCATGAGCGTCTCACACATACATCTTGGCGTCTGGCGCCACGACTCCTACTAGGTGATGGGATTACTTAGACGAGTCGTCACCGGATTAGTCGAAAGGAAAGGTTATTGTTGGTGTAGAGAACGGCTGACAGATTGTGCATCGCACCAGATGAGCTGTAGTCTCTAGTTATATACCTTAAAAAAAGGACAAACCTGCCAGAGTATACTTCAGTAATGTAGATTTAAACTCAGACTTGCCGCATGGTACCACACGAATGGTAAACAGAATAAATTCCTGGAGCTTTGACATGCGAGTCCCTACATCTCAAGGGAAGTGGAGAGTCACACTACTTTAGGACCAGTTCTTAACTCTCAAACCAGAGCAGTATTTGAGGTTCTGACATTTTTACGTCTGAGGCTCTGCGTCTGAGTGTCTACATCTGAGGCCGTATGTGTGAGGTTCTGCATCTGAGGCTATACCTCTGAGGATCTACCTCTGAAACTGTATATCTGAGGCTGAGCATCTGAGGATCTATGTTTGAGGCTCTGCATCTGAGGCTAGATACCCTAGGCTCTACGTCTGATGCTCTGTGTCTGAGGATCTACCTCCGAGGAGCTATGTCTGAGTCAGTGCATATGAGGCTCTTCGTCTGAGGCTCTGCATCTGAAGCTGTACATCTGAGGCTATACATCTGAGGATCTACCTCTGAAGCGCTGTGTCTGGGGCTGTACATCTGAGGCTCTGTGTCTGAGGATCTATATGTTTGAGGCTCTACTGAGCCTTTAGGTGTGGGGACAGTCTGTCTGCAGATAGGCTCTGCATCTCAGGCTTTACATCTGAGGCTCTTGCTTTCTGTTACTGTTTTATTTGTGCGTGCGATGTCCTTCTAACACAAGCGAGGTCATTTTAACATGTTTGTACATTAATGGGATTGGTCAGAACTTGCACAGTGGGCATGTGCCAATATTTTCATATCACTTCTTATATCACTACTATATTTGGCACATTATATAGAACAGTGTTCAATTATTTTAAAAATCCTTCAGTAGTCCAATCGGCTTTTATGACATTCTTGAAACTTTTGCCTGGTGAACTTTTTCCTTAACTTTCCCAATGTGACAATTACTTAGAAGCTCAGCTTAAAACATGTGGCCTACCTAGTAGGGCTGGGCGAATATAATAATATCCTCTTGCTATTGTAATGAATTAAGTCACCTTTAAGTCAGTACGGTGTCACGAGGGAGCAACTAAAACATGGAGCAACTGTATTTTTAACAATGTGATGTTTCATAATTTTGAGACAGTTGGATCTTTTTTTTTTTTTTAATTGGTTGACTGTACAGTGTGTTATCTTATCTTATTTTAGCTATTTTATACCAATTTTAATAGTTTAATTTCATTTTGGGAATTCCAAAAGTCTCAATTCATAGGTTAATCATCAGATATTTAAGCATGTCACGCCACTAATGCTAGACAGTAACGCTACGTTCAGTTCATTCCTGATGTTTATTCACTCGTTCCCGTATTCTGAATTAGGTAATAGGTTCGTCATGCACATACACGTCTTATCTCATGTATCGTGATATATTTTTGCCGTAATCCTCCACCGCTGCTATCTACACCACCACTTTCTGAACCGAATACGGGGGTATAGTTCAATTTTTTATTTAAATCATGCATGTTAACAGTGTGATCTGTTGTAGAATTGATTATTGGCACATGTCTACTGGATAGCAAGGATCTTTGATGTGTTACAGTTTACTCAGGTGTAACTGCAAGCAATCTGAGAAAGGGAGAAACTCGTGACCGTTTTACTTGTTTCAGCTACTAGAGGGCAGACTTGGTCCAAAAACGTACCCTCTACCCTCTACAAATATGCTGAAGTGCCCGAGGAGTCTCTCCTCGCTACAGCCTTCAGAAGGGAAACTTCATAATCTGCCCACAGATTCGCTCTTGAAAGAATCTCACAAGCATCACGAACACTTCATGTTACACTTATGCACATGTACTAATTTGGCAGATCTTTTTTTTTTCTTTATCCAAAGCAACCACCACTTCTTTGTATTTGTATTTTCATATCCTTACCACATTTTACCATTTATACAAGAGCTGCATGATGATCACAGCAGTCCTATATAACAGCCACACAATTCCCATCAACATAATCTCGATGAAATATCTACTTTGTCTTGGTATGTCCTGTATACTTTATGCATAAACAAAACAACTCAAGCTGACGTCCTTACCGCTGATTCACGTTAAACCACACCCACTGTCGAATCCTCTCTAATACGCTCTAATAAGGAGTGTCAGAGATGTTGGGATAAATCCTGAATAAAACCTCCAACCCGCAACTGCTACTCAGTATGTTCTGGATTCAGTTTCACGTGTTAAGATGCCTTGAGGGAAAAAAAAAAAAAAAAAAATCTGCCAAATAAATCTGTTTGTAGACTGATTTGTTCACCTTCAGCTACATCCAGTTACACTCA
>CM074952.1:24382095-24395093 GCA_037577455.1 Pangasius macronema
ACAGGAGAGGACCAAGTACTGAGCCTTGTGGGACACCAGTGGAGAGTCTGCAGGGAGCAGATGTGGATCCCCTCCATTTAAATTTAATCCAGATGCTAATTATATAACCCTTAACTGCACATTAAATTTCCAATTAAATAAATAAATGTCACCTCAATTCGCAACCAAGTAGACAATTGAAACATACTGGTGTGGATTAAATGCGCCAGAGCCAATATGTAAATAATTAAGAAATACTTGCAAATTATAGGAACATAAAGCAAACCTTATACAACAGTGAAACAGTGATCTGCCAATGATTACAGTATTTATTTATTAAAGAACATGTTGTAATTTTCATCTGTATAGTGTTAGATTTAATGTCGTGGAACGTCCATGAAACAAGTTACGTCCTCTCTTTATCACCTGCCTCTCTTTATTTTCCTGTCTTAAAGTTAATAAGTCAATAAGCTAAAAAAAACAAAAAAGCTTCTGTTCTAAGGCTTTCCTGTATTTCAAAACTTAAGGTTACAGCTTTACCTCTGACTGCTACCATGTGCTGACACTGGAGACTCCTTCCAAAAATGCTAAATAAACATCTTGTCATAGAAAGCTTCACCAGATTCGAGAATTCAACAGCACTGTCGTATAACAGGCAGAATCTAATCTCGGCCACCTGAGTGACTGAGGAAACCAAAAGTTGTGACCCTGACTTAATCATCTCCTGATTAAGGTCAAAAAAGAGCTCAGAGCCACAATAAAGTTGCGATAAAAGCCAAGAGTCTGAATATCGTATTGTCTTCATGGCCATCCTGTGAGGAAGACGGATAAGACGTAAACACATAAATGTATCCCTTAGTAACAGAAACAGGAGTCCTGAATACGTGATGTTTGGGTTGCGTTAGACACTTTCCTATTGTTCATGCTGATTAGGCCAGATATACCCAGGACACACACACACACACACACACTGTGCCAAGCTTTACACATGTACATGGCTGTGTATTTGCAGTAGTGAGTAGCGTTTGTGTGAATGTTCATCTATTTTAATTCCCTTTTTAATTGTATGAGTTTAAAGTAACAGTTCAGACAAAATTGAAACAACTTCTCATTTTACACTCAAATGTAGTGGATCACGTGTCAAAAAAACAAAAAAGAATCTGTAAAAAAAAAAAACCTCTCACGTGAAAACAAATGAATCATCTGTAAAAAAAAATCACGTAAAAATAAGTGAATCATTTGTAAAAAAAAATAAATAAATAAAATAATAATCACGTGATGATAAGTGACTCATCTGTAAAAAAAAAAATCATGTAAAAATGAGTGAATCATTTACTTTAAAAAAATCACATTTGAAAATAAATGAATCATTTGTAAAAAAAAAAATGTTAAAATAAAGTGAATCGTCTGTAAAAAGAAAAAACAAAAATAAGTGAATCATTTATTTTAAAATATGTGAAAATAAATGAATCACGTGAAAATAAATGAATCATCTGTAAATAAAAATCACATGTAGCATATAGGCTAATGTTTAGCTAAATCATCTGTATAATAGATTGTATAACCGTCTTTTAAAATGGAGTATTTGCAGCGGCCATCTTGACGCTAAATCACTCTGCATTAATAGTCATATAATCTAAATGATAAAATGATTCCAGTTGGATTTGTTTATGCAACGGTTTAATGACATTACTGAGCCGAACGAGGTGTTTTGGGGTTTGTTTGTGTTTGAGGTTTGCTAGCTACATTAGCCTCATAGCTCCAGTTCCAAACTAATAAGGCTAACATCAGATAGCAAACATGTCTTGGCTGATCGACTACATTTTGGGTTAAATTTCAATTCTTGATATCATTTGATATTGATCATAAAATCCAGAATATAGTTAAGACCCGTGTGTGTGAGCAGCAGTTAAACTATTAGCTTAAAGTAGATCTGTGACTGCCATGACTGCATTCATTAAATCCGTTTCAGTGCTTGTAAGTTAATAGTCTATTTAACAAGCTGTCTGTCTCCATTTTTCCAGCAGTTGTAGATAACTTTTAGAGAACCAGATGATCAGGATCAATGACATCAAAGAGCCGTTATCAGTGTGCTAATGCTAAGCTGAAGCCAGATCGCCATAAAGCTCAAATCACTGCCTTTTAAACTAGACTACTCGCATAAGCTAACAATCAGAGGGTGAGCCGTGTGTGTGTGTGTGTGTGTGTGTGTGTGTGTGTGTGTGTGTGTGTGTGTGTGTGTGTGTAAAGGGTGGGAGGTTACAGAGTAGCACATGGGTGTGATTTTTATCTAGGAAGACCGGCCTTGGGATTTAGCATTCCCATCTCGAAGTCTGATTAAACCCCCCCCACCATACACACACACACACACACACACACACACACACACACACACACGTTTTTTCTCCATTAAAAGCACAAATGTTGGTAGGGACACTTTAGCCATATGAACCCTAATCTGTTGCTATGCTAAATATTAAATCGCTGCACACAATTCAGAAAACTACACACTTTCTTTTATTCACATGAAGCCGGATTGTGGACACGTTTTTCACGAGCTTCTCCATCAGCAGAGGATCTTTACAACCAAAAAACGGCTTCAGTTTCTTGCCCTGAGTCTCACAAACTGTTAATTTCTGTCTCTGTGATGAACTTCTTTATATATTTTTATAAAAAAATTGCTGTTCTTTTGAAATTTTAGTTTTTGACATCCCCATTTGTGTCTTATTGTAACTGTTATCATATGTCATGTACTTTCTTGTGTGATTTATTAACACAATTATTGCTTAGCCTAAACCATTATTCATGATCGTTGTCATGGTTACATTGCAACGGCCTTTGTAGTGTCAGGAGCAATGATTTAGAATCGTAATCACATTTTTGGCGGTTAAAGGGGTCCTGATTGGTTTAGGGGTGGGGTGATGTAGTGAAGTCACATTTTTCAACATTTCTAAGGAAACAAAATTTAGTTGCCATGCCATTACTCTACATGATACATGTATAAGCATGCTTGATTTAAAAGCAACAATTATAGGATAAAAACAACAGTAGGAGACATCACCTTGGCTGCATATTTATTATATTACATTTTAAGTGAATACAATATTTTTGAACGAGTCAAATTTATCTTTCTAACATCAGTGTACCTCTACACACACACATGCTGATTACCATCTCGGGGACCGCAGACTAAAACAACCCCCCATCTCAAACACACACACACACACACACACACACACACACACACACACACACACACACACACCCTTGAGCTCAAGGTTCCCTGTCAGTAGAGCATCTTTCAACCCCAAGATCTTCCAGGTGCCCTGAGTCTCACCCCACCCCAGGCCTACTCAGGTGTTACCTGGCGAAACACACACACACACACACACACACACACACACACACAGAGAGAGGGAGAGAGACAGACACCTTTTTAAATGTTCCTGATTGATTCAAGGCTTCAGGATCTCACAAATCAAGCAATGACGGCTGATCAGCTCCATCTGACAGCTTTACGTTTCGAGTAGCCTCAAAGCTACAGGTCACTTAACCCCGACTCAACCCAGCATGCCTCAACTCATACGGTTCACTCCAATCAGAGCCTGAACCCAAGTGTGCGTACCTGTGTGTGTGTGTGTGTGTGTTTGTGTGGTGCTGTCTTGGTGGATCTCAACTGCCACTCAAACTAAATAACACACGTTTCAACACAGTTTTGTAACATGTAGACCTTCTTTGATTACTTAGAAGTAAATAACAGACAGCTGCTCTGAACACCCCCATCTCTCTCACACACACACACACCCACACACACACACACTTCAGTTTCTCTCACTTGTGTGGTCTCACTCTCAATATAGAAGCTCTTAAGTGATGCGGGGGGAAAAACAAAACACCATTAGCCTCATCACACCCGGCCGATTTAGCTTTACGATGGAGAGGAAATCGACACACACACACTCTTTGTAGTGGAACACACTTGAACAGGAGAAATGGGGTTTGAAAAGACTAGACAAAACACATGGAGACAGGAGCGAGAAACCCCAGTCTCGTATTTCGGAGGACAGACCTATTAGATTCAATATTTTGGTGTTGCCGATGCATCGAAGACTTATAAAGTAGTTACACAATGAATGACATAATACACACACACACACACACACACACACATATTTGCTTTTCAACCACTAAAAATAGAAGCACACTGCAGAGATTTTAGCGGTACTTAAGTGGTCTTTAGCTCCCGAGGCTGTGGACTTGCAAGTGTGGTGGAGTGTGTTACAGTTTCTTCTCTGATACTTTAGTAAATAGTGAGATTTTGAGATTTCAAATTCATCTGCTTAATCTGGCAGTTAGAGGTGTGTGTGTGTGTGTGTGTGTGNGAGAGAGAGAGTCGTCTGGCTAATCTGACCATCTGTTTCTTATCAGGTCTCCTTTTATTTTTTTAAATTTGCAAATTTATTTATTTGCTCAAAGGATCCCTGTGAGCAGCAGGCGTCCTCTCCACACTGCAGGGAGTTAGATAGCACCAGAAGCCACCTACATGTGTGTGTGTGTTTGTGTGTGTGTGTGTGTGTGTCACCAGTGTGTGTCACTGTGTGGTGTGGGACTATGTGTGTATAAAATCCTGACAGAGACGGTGTCTGTGTCTGTATCTGTGTGTGTGTTTGTGTGTGTATGTATGAGAATATTAGCATGTCCGTCCACTAGAGGGGGTTCTCTGTCCTGGCACTCTGCCAACCCTACTGGAGCAGGAAGCACTGTGTTGTTTTTGCCAGGCTGTCTACTCTATGTGTGTGTGTGTGTGTGTGTGTGTGTGTGTGTGTGTGTGTGTGTGTGTGTGTGTGTGTGTGTTATTTTCTCCTGATACAGAGTACTGAGATCCAACAAAAACAAAATGCATGGGAAAGGGGGTTGCACACAGGGCCAGAGTAAAGGATAATGGGGTCACTGGGTGTAAGCCACCTGAAAACTTCCACTGACTTTACACAGGTTTCAAAATGACTGACATGATTTATAACACACTCTGATTTTTTTTGCTACTGTTTAAGGCAGACCCCCGAGGACCTCACAGGTGAAAGTGTTAAAGCTTGCTAGTTATGTTATATAGTAGATACTGAGTGCATAACACTGTCTTATTTTATACGGAAAGGAACAAAACACTTAGGAACAAGTTCAGGCCAGAACATTTATCCAATACACCTTACTTTATGCTCTGCTCAGTTCTGATATACACCGGGCCGTTCGCACGTACGACTCAGTTATGCATTCCCCCACCTGAGCAGTTCAGCCACAATAGAGCATCATTTGAATCCGAATCCAACCGGAACTGGTCCACTCGAGAGTTGATCATAAACGAGACCAACCCGTAATTCATACTGCGCATTTAAAAAGAAGCAGGGCCATCTCGGTGATCTGCGTAGATACCTGATTGATTCTGTAAGGGAAATCACTTTGGGTAAAATGGCTGTTACAGATTTACATAACAATCAAATAGTCCATACGATAAATACAAGAATCAACATGTAAACACGGCTTAAGACTGCGCGATTACTGACAGGATTATTACTTGTCGCGTTCTTTAAGACGAATCCAATAAAATCTTTTACAGACGGTGTAATAACGTGTTCTCCATGTCAGATTGTACAGGAAAGATCCTCTAACGATAGACCTATGATTGAAGAAATTACGGCGTTCTGCTTACAGTACGTTGTCAACCCGTGTGATCCATACTCATTTGGGCTTGCATTAATAGAAACATTCCTCATAGTGAACTTGAGGTAATAAGAATATTTTTTCTGTCCATTAGCATGTTTTTTTGCTACGTGCAACCGTCTTTGTAGCTGTCCCGTGACTTTTAGCAGTGACACTCTGACGTTCGGACACTGTCGGTACTTCGGCTGTGTGTGAAAACAATTGCAGTAAATGGTAAATGGCTTTTGGTGACCATGTCACATCATACGCTTTACAACCACTGATCTCAAGTCACGACCAAAGAATTCTTACTTCGTACGATGTGCGACAGGAAAATTGGCCCAAAAAGCATACAAACTACAAAGCAATCCATGAAGTCCCTAAATCTTTATAAGGACTTCTGCATTCACTATCAGACTACAGTGAAAGCCTAAATGAGTGCTTTATTAAAGGCAAGTGCACTTGTTCCATATAACACTCACTATCTGTTAGTACCAATTATAAGGCAAATGTGCCTAATAACAATGATGCAGATGAGCCTTTTCCAGGTACATCTAGATTTTCTGCCAGTACAATAAAGATGCAAACATTTGGCACATATCTCGTACATAAGGTTATACAGCTAGGTTATAACCAAGGTTCTTAATCACCAGTGATATATGATGTATAGTAGGGTGGGATAATTAACTGTAATTTATTATATTTCAGGCATGTTTATTGTCTTTGGTGCAGTAGGTTATGAGCTCCCTGTGCATAGGTTTTAGCTGTAGTGGATTATTTATTTGTCTTTACATTGAGGCTCATTCACTCACTTCATGTGACTAATGGTCTGGTCTGATTTTAATAAGAAATTAAATGAATACTGTAGATGCTTATAATGCACCATCTAAATTCACCATTCACTGTTTATTTAGTACCGTAAAACAGTTTCCTTTCTATATTGTCTAAATAATCTTAATAACTAATAATCATGATTTCTGCTTTTTAGCTGTAATGGTGCAGCTGGAAACCTGGAACTGATCCTTGTTTAAATAAAGGTTATGTAAGTTTATCAGGCTCTCAGTTAGAAACATAGGGCTAAATGTGGGGTCGTGGTTTCAGGAATTCCCAACTGGGATTTTAAAGTTACAAAAAGCAGCTTTGTTACTTTCCTTTCCTTTCAGTAAACTCTTACTGACTGGTTCTGGTTGGTTCCAGCTAGGACTAATGTCAAAATATGAGTTTCCACTCCCTTCAAATGCAGCCCAGCTGAATTACTGTCTCTCTGCGTGTATTTCTTTGGTTAATTAGTTAGTTAATATTTTGTTTATTCTAACCGAGACCGTAATTTGTAATGCCATGAAGTGTTATAGTAAGGCAATGCACTTCCCGTGGAGATGCCATTAGAAAAAGAGCCTTGAGTCCTTGAACCACATGAAGAGGATCAGAGAGGATCAGGTTTGGGTTAAGATGATATAAAGATGATCTCATCACCCTTACGGGGCTGTAATGAGCTCTCAGGTGATTATAGATGTGACGCTAGAATATAGATGATCGCTGTAGGCTTTGCAGGGGAATAATTAAAAAAAAAAGATAACTATTCTGTTAATAATCACAGTAAATAAATAAATAAATAAATAAATAAGCACACCCCCACCAGGATAGATAGATAGATAGATAGATAGATAGATAGATAGATAGATAGATAGATAGATAGATAGATGAGCAACCTGTCATATTCACAGCTGATTGGTTTCTGAATATTCTGTTCCTCGGGTGTGGCGCGTGAGCTCCATGGCGTTAATGGCTGTTGAACTCCGATGTGTCGTTTCCTTTATTTTGACTCTGAGGTGACTGTGTAAGTTTGTGTCTCACTTTCTAATGCTAATTAATCCCTGGTATAGCATTCACACGCCATGCTAACAATTAAACCCGAACTTTTAATATATATACATACAGTATGCGTGTTAGAACTGTGGGGGGGAGTTGTGTTTGGTAAGATAGTTTACTATTTGTTTACTAAGTGTATGCCATGACTTGTATGGAATAATTTACTGATTGCACAATTGCACTGTTTGTCCATATAGTACGCAATAATAGAAGGGATTTATTTATAATCGCACCATCCGTTGCACCCAGATGAGGATGAGTTCCCTTTTGAGCCTGGTTCCTGTCAAGGTTTCTTCCTCATATTGTCTCAGGGAGTTTTTCCTTGCCACCCTCGCCTCTGGCTTGCTCATTAGGGATAAATTCACATATTTACAATGTATATTTTTTTAATCCATTTATTTCTGTAAAGCTGCTTTGTGACAGTGTGACAAATAAAACTGAGTTGAATTGAATAATTGATAATTATTTTTTAAATTAGTTATTATTATTATTATTATTGGTCAAGAAGCCTGAATCAGATTAGTCTGAAGTGTGTAAGTGAAAGTTAAAGTCCAGTATAGGAAATTAGCAAAAACCTTTTACATTCAAATGAGGGCAGTTTCGTTATAGCAACTTGTCCAGGCGTGCTTTAGTAGAGCCCTGGAGGTACTGCTATATTTATTAATTTACTTGTTTGGTTATTGATTCATCATTAATTCGTTAATGCATTTTTCTCATTTATACACAAGACTCATTCATTCATTCATTCATTCATTAATTTCAGCAAGAACAGGTACCAGTTATGTTCTTCATTTTATTAAAAAAAAAACCCCACAATATTAAAATCTCACGCTGCCTAATTTTTTTTAAATTACCCAAAGTAATACAAAACACTCTTGTGAGCATCTTAATAGCTTAATCCAATCCCGAGGGACACCTAAAATAGTTAGAGTGCAATGAAGTGATTCAGCCTATATTAAAGTGTCCCAGGGATCTTTGGTCAGCCCTCATTTCAAGCCTGACTCGAAAAAAGCATGGGCCATTACTTTTTCATTAAGAAGAAAAACAAGAGTTAATTCCTGCTGTGTTGACCCACTCCACGCTGGCCGAGATTCAGAGGCTCGGGGGTGGGTTACTGGGATATAGGGGGCTGTGCTTTAGAAAAACAGGGGGGTCTGAGGGGCGGAGATGGAGGGATGAGGAGGGGATGGAGGTTAAATAGGCTGGGTGGCTCTCCCCCTTCACTTAAACACACACTCTCTCTCTTGCTCTCTCTCCTGCTGCCCATGTGTGCATGGTGCAGAACTTCACAGAGAAACTTCTGTTCACGGAGAAAGCCAACAAGTTGCCCTTTTGCAGTCCAGCAACTTTTGGTTCTGCAGTTTTAAAAGCACACCTGGACTAAAGGAAGACCTCTTCAAATAGGACTTTTTTAAAACTTTGTGGAACCCAGACATCTTCACCTTTATCCAATGGATCCCACGGAATACCCAGACAGCTACGATTATTATGAAGACAACGAGACAGCATGCGACTACTCAGAGTGGGAGCCATCCTACTCACTCATCCCTGTCCTCTACATGCTCATCTTTATCCTTGGTCTGTCTGGGAACGGGATGGTCATCTTCACCATGTGGCGTTCGGCCAAGTCCAAGCGCCGTGCCGCAGACGTCTACATCGGCAACCTAGCTTTGGCCGACCTGACCTTTGTGGTGACCCTGCCACTGTGGGCTGCGTACACGGCACTTGGGTACCACTGGCCTTTCGGTGTTGCGCTTTGCAAGATCAGCAGCTACGTGGTGCTGGTGAACATGTATGCCAGTGTCTTTTGCCTCACCTGCTTGAGCTTTGATCGCTACCTGGCCATTGTGCACTCACTGAGCAGCAACCGTCTTCGATCCCGAGGCACTGTGATGGTATCACTCTGTGCCATTTGGCTGCTTTCCGGGACTCTCGCTGCACCTACTCTGCTCTTTCGTACCACGGTGGATGATGCAGTCAGCAACCGCACCACCTGTGCCATGGACTTCAGCCTGGTGACCCTTAATCAGCACCACGAGTCACTTTGGATCGCCGGTTTGAGCTTGTCATCCTCAGCTCTTGGCTTCTTGCTCCCCTTTATGGCCATGACTGTGTGCTACTGCTTGATTGGCTGCACAGTGGCGCGCCACTTTGGCCACCTGCGCAAGGAGGACCAGAAGAAGAGGCGCCTCCTGAAGATCATCACCACTCTGGTGGTGGTGTTCGCCCTCTGCTGGACACCTTTCCATGTGCTGAAGAGCATGGACGCACTGTCATACCTGGGACTGGCTCCAACGTCCTGTGGTTTCCTGAACTTCCTGCTGCTGGCGCACCCGTATGCCACCTGCCTGGCGTATATCAACAGCTGCCTCAACCCCTTCCTCTATGCCTTCTTCGACCTGCGCTTCCGCTCGCGCTGCCTCTGCCTGCTCAGCCTGAAGAAGGTTGTGCACGGTCACGTCAGCTCTGCCTCATCCACACTCAGCGCGCAGACCCAGAAGTCCGAGTTGCACTCGCTTGCCACCAAAGTGTGAGGAGAAGGAGAGCAGAAGGAGACGAGGGGAAGGATAAAAAGTGGAGGTGAGAGGAGAAGTGGGGAGCAACCAGACGGCTGGTCCATTCTGGTGGCTTGACTCATCCAGGCTGAGCCTCAAACATGAACATTATTTTGACTGAAAAGATAAAGGACCTTTGAGTCTCTCTCTGTCAAGAAATGGTCCATTATATGTACAGTGTGTAAATAATACTCCCAGGGTTGTGTATTCTACTGTATGAATAATGGTGTACGAGTGTGTGTGTATGAGAACTGTGTGAGGAAGAATTTTGAGGAGAAACTATTTTTGCATTCTGCTTCAATTTTCAACTCCACCGAGGTGATAACAGAGAAACCTATGGCTTGTATGTGAATGTGTGTGCATGTGTGTGTGTGTATGTACACTGGTCTAAGACTACAAATTGTACAGTATTTTCATACTTCAAAAACATGTTTAGCATCTGTAGCACTTGTGTAAAATGAAGATATAAATGTATGAGTTTGCATAATGAGCCCTTCTTCCTGGCTGTGCTCGTGTGTTTGCTGATGAAAGCTTCAAAGCATGTGTGTGTGTGTGTGTGTGTGTGTGTGTCTGTGTGCAGGGGGGCAAGTAACTGAAGTAAAGGTGTTGCAGCTTAATTAGATAGTTTAAAGAGTGGTCAGAGACACGGGAGGAGGAGGAGACGGGGCAGACAGACAGATGGCAGCTGACAAATGTCTCTTGGAAAGGGAGAGAGGTGAGGAAGGGAGGAGGAGGGGGTCAGGGTGGTGGTGTACGCCAGATAAAGTAGGGCTCATGAAATGTTTTATTTTTGCTGATCTTTCTGTAACTAACTACTGTATTAAAGATATTATGGTGCAAACAAATTTTTGTGTCTTGTGCTTTTGCAATATAAAGGACATCTATGTGTCCTGTGTGTGTGTGTGTGTGTTTAGAATCGTCAGTTAATGTTTCAGTTAAAGACGTAGGGAAGGCTAATTATCAGACACACACATATGCGAAAACGTTTATAAACCACAGGCATACAGTGGTTAAATTGTTAAAAATGTTCAGAGGCGATAGCAAGTAAGTTCTAATACCAGGGTGTAGCTATAATTAAGTTCAATTTTTTTTTTAGGTTGGGAAAACTAGGGAAAAGGTTTGGTTAGCATGTAATTATATGACTAGCGTGTAATATTACCTGGCAGACATTAAAAAAAACCCCACCTGAATCAGCTAGTTAGCCTAATTAATGTGATATAAGCATAATTGCAAGTGAAAGCAATCCCACACAATTAATGCCAGACATCTTTCATTCTTTTATACTGTTTATTGAGAATACACATTTTATATAAATTGCATTCATTCTGGGAGAAAGGCAGTTTTACAAGGGGGATGGTTTTCGTCATTTGTTTTAACCATCCTCTCGCATCCCCCTCAAACTGGGTCCTGCAGACACACGCATTCTTTAAAAGTGCTGAGACGTCACTTTGAGTCTCTTCTATACACAAACACATTCGTAATGAAATTACAGATCAGTTGTTGGTACACGTTACATGTAAGGTTTGTTGTTAAATTCGGTGAAACGTAAATGTAAAATATTTGTTCAATTCAGCTTTATTGTGATCATCCGCAGTGCTAAATGGTCAAATGACTGAAGGTACCAATGCCAGATGATTATATTATTAGAGACGTAATCAGTAAAGTATATTTTAGATTATTTGTTGGACTACTTCTGATGTAACTGGGTTATTAGGTTTAATTAGACTAGAGCTCCATGTAAGTTAATGCAGGGCAGTGCAAATGTTTGCGTACATTTGCAATCTATGCAATGGTTATGTTAGAAATAAGATTTCTCAGACAAGATTTCGTCAACCTTCACATTTTGACTGAAACCACTAGCAGATGATAACACAATGCATAGCGAAGCGTGCTAACTGAGACAGTAGCAGGTGTTTCAGTCACTTTCATGTACTTTAGTGTTCAAGGGGAACATTTTTTTCAGTCACTGGTTTCTAAAAGTTATGATCAGAATTTGAATTTGACTTTGATTTGAGAATGTGTGTGTTCTAGTGTAGCTAAGAAACCACTCCTGTCCCGTCTACGACAGAGACGAAACTTTACGGGTGGAGTGGGCCTGCTTCTCCAGAGACGCCAGTTCAAGATCAGGTCCAACAGGAATGCAGATACACACAAACTCTCTCTCACTCTCTCTCACACACACACAGCATGTGGTCAAGAAGATGGTGATTCATTTCACCCATACTAAGACTTTGATGAAATGAACTGGGATTAACCTTGTCTTTGTGTGCGTGTGTTTCTCAGCTGTTTCTCAATACCAAGAATTACTAAGAACTGACTTGAATTTCTGGTACAAGTAATGTCTAAAATATAAATTTACTTAGGCTTTCCTTAGGAGAGGAGGAGGCTTTGGTTAGCTAAGTTAGTTAGCTAGCAAGAGCATCCTGTGGTAACTTGAGCTAAATAGCTAAAATCTGATAAATTTACTAGCTATTTTAGTACTGAAGGTTATTGCTAGCTAGTTAATTTTAGCACAGGAGGTTTTTACTAACTAGCTTTACCACACAAGGTTATCGCTAGTGTGATAATTGTACCATACGAGGTTATTTCTAGCTTGATCATTTTACCACAGGAGGTTATTACTAGCTAGCTAATATTACCACAGGAGGTTATTACTAGCTAGCTAATATTACTACAGGAGGTTATTACTAGCCAACTTTACCATAGGAGGTTATTACTAGCTAGCTTTATCACAAGAGGATATTACTAGCTAGCTAATATTACCACAAGAGAGTTTGCTAGCTAGCTAATTTAGCTAAATGGAACTTCCTCCTGCCAAAAGCAAGAACAAACTTCCATTAGCCTTTGTTTGAATTACATCAGTAAATATTTCATGGCTGTTTTAACTATTTCTGACTTCAG
>CM074952.1:24395193-24408155 GCA_037577455.1 Pangasius macronema
CTTAGGAGAGGAGGAGGCTTTGGTTAGCTAAGTTAGTTAGCTAGCAAGAGCATCCTGTGGTAACTTGAGCTAAATAGGTAAAATCTGATAAATTTGCTAGCTATTTTAGTACAGAAGGTTATTGCTAGCTAGTTAATTTTAGCACAGGAGGTTTTTACTAACTAGCTTGACCACACAAGGTTATCGCTAGTGTGATAATTGTACCATACGAGGTTATTTCTAGCTTGATCATTTTACTACAAGAGGTTATTACTTGTAATGTTACCACAGGAGGTTATTACTAGCTAGCTAATTTTACCACAGGAGGTTATTACTAGCCAATTTTACCATAGGAGGTTATTACTAGCTAGCTTTATCACAAGAGAGTTTGCTAGCTAGCTAATTTAGCTAAATGGAACTTCCTTCTGCCAAAAGCAGGAACAAACTTCCATTAGCCTTTGTTTGAATTACATCAGTAAATATTTCATGGCTGTTTTAACTATTTCTGACTTCAGATCAGATTTTAATGCATTAGTTAAAATAAAATAACAAAGTGCTTACTCTGCTATCACCATAGATTTTAACTCAGTGCAAGTCAAAGCATTGTTTTTTGTTTTTGTGTGTGTGACTCCTTTAAAGTATTTACATGCTTCAGTATTGGAAACAAACTTGTGTAGTGGAAAATGGTGTTTAAGCAAGTACATGAGAACACAAGAACAAACAAGAATGCATATTGAGAAACACTAAGTATTTGTTTCCTGGGAAGATGAATGATTGGCACAGAAAGGGGGAGGGGCGAAATAAGCACACACACACACACACACACACACACCCTCTAAAAGCATACCTATCCAGCTCGTTTCTGTACACTGAAGCAGATATGCCATCAAATGCAGATCAATGTGATGAGGGAGAAACCCTGAATGCTTTCTGCTTATGTCACTGAACTTGGCCTTGTGAAAAGTGGTAATCCCAAGATAAACATCTCTGGAATGTTTTGGGCCAATTTGTCTGAGGAGCACACGTATGCACACGCGATCTGGGAGACAAAGACGTAACCAGGAAATCTGATCGGTTGAGAAATTTGGTCAGTGATGTTATCTGAGAAAACAAGCCTTAATATTGAGCTCAGTGAGGGGCTAATCCGCTAACTTTCACACTGAGCAACTGGCATAATGACCGTGGCCATGATAGCTCAGTGATTAAGGTCTTTTCCCAGTGATTATAAGGTTGTAAGCTCAAATACCATACTACCACAGATCCTCTGACACACATTCAAGTGAAACAAGCTTTTGCTTGAGGATGGTTCGGGATGACATGAAACATGACATGATGATATCAGGCAATGTTATTTCTTCCTTTCCAGTGTGAGTATGGTGATGTAGACAGAGATCAGAACATGTAGATTTAGATCCCCAGGATGGATCAAGAACGAGACAGACTTTGTAAATGTGGTATTCGGTAAATCTTCCAGCAATGCAGCTCAGCCACTGCAGCGACTTGGCGATCATAAATAAACTCTTCTTCTTTTTATATTGCTTTTTTTTTTATTACATTACTCTTGTCTTAATTGAATGGCTAATCTCATTTGTCTGAATTTGTTGATTTGTTTGGATTGCTTTCACAAAATGTTCACTAAATTTGTGTGTTATTGAAATCCATGAATCAATGTTTAATAAAAATAAACTTGAAAGCATAATGCAGCTTGAAAAATGAGACCTCCTGGGAAGAACAAGACTCAAAAGGAAAACCATTTTCTTCTGGATGACACTGGACACTGGACAGTGGGATTATAAATGATCACTCATCTAGAATTCTCACACAGGACTACGGGTGTTGAAAGGATGTTCAGCAGAGAATAAGAGCCCCTGGCTGAGCATAAGACAGTTCTTAGGACATTGCATTTCGATGGAAGATTGTGAAAAGAATGAACTTTCATTTTTGTCATTTGTCCTCTTTATCCATTAAGTGTTGGATTGTGCACAACACAGACTAGAATATGAACTAGCAAAGACAAAAAGTCCAGTTTCGATGTCAGGTTATCTTTACTCCTCAACTGCTCCCACATACCACATAAACTTTGTATTTTGCCTTACTTATACACTACATGGCCAAAAGTATATGCACACCTGACCGTCACACCCATATGTGGCTCTTCCCCAAACTGTTGCCACAAAATTGAAAGCACACAATTGTATAGGATGTTTTGGTATGCTGTAGCTTTAAGATTTCCCTTCACTGGACTGAAGAGGCCCAAACCTGTTCCAGCATGACAATGGCCCCGTGCACAAAGCGAAATCCATGAAGACATGATGTGCCAGGGTTGGAGTGGAAGAACTCGAGTGTCCTGCACAGAGCCCTGACCTCAACTCCACTGAACACCTTTGGGATGAACTGGAACATCGACTGCATTCCAGGCCTCCTCACCCAACATCAGTGCCTGACCTCACTAATGCTCTTGTGACTACCAAAATTGATGACCAAAATCTAGTGGAAAGCCTTCCCAGAAGAGTGGAGGCTGTTTTCGCAGCAAAGGCAGGACCAACTTTGGGATGGGATGTTCAGCAAGCACAAATGGGTATGAGGGTTAGGTGTCCATAAACTTTTGGCCATATAGTGTATGTTGTGTTGCAGAAAAGAAAGAAGTGACTAAATGACAGACCAGCAGACCCCAACAATATAGCCATGAATTACTAGTAATACAGTGGTTTTACACTTTCGCATTGTGCAACCTACAATACTATCTCTAACAGACTTGTTTATGTGGTTTCTGACACTCAACACATAGTCTGGTATCATTCCACACCAGTATCAGACTCAGTTAGGAGGCTTGGCCAACATTTGAAGGTAGACTTGTAGGTTAAAGTTGATGAAGTCCCCGTATTATTTGTAAATTTAATTTTAATACTTATTCTGCATCCAGTTGATGCAAGTATGTGATAATTTAGACAAGCTTCAGTTACTTGTTAAACTTGCTAGAGTGCAAAAATTAAAAAAGCAAATTTCATACCACAAACATGTCTTGGTTAAATGACTTCATTTTGAATAAGGGGAAAATTAAATTAAATATATATATTCATATATATAAATGTTGGGTCATTGGGCTAAACCACGCAGAGACCCAAGCACGGATGGGAACATGCTATCTTTCTAGTGCCTGAATGTACGTGTGTGTGTGTGTGTGTGTGTGTGTGTGTGTGTGTGTGTGTGTGTGAGACATTTACTGTTTCTGTTATGTTATCTGTGCATTTGATAAAAAGGAAGGAGAGAAGGTTTCAGTCAAGGCTAGGCAGCTGAATTCTGAAGAGACACACACAAAGAGAACAAAGGGGTCTTTAAAAACAAGTAGCTCCTTTATTGTAAACTTACTTAACTTGGTTAGGTGTGTTTTCATGGTTCATTACAGTCTGATTGCCATGTCACACAGAATGTGTGTGTGTGTGTGTGTGTGTGTGTGTGTGTGTGTGTGTGTGTGTGTGTGTGTGTGTGTGTGTGTGTGTGTGTGTGCACCACAGCTGCAAACCCTCATAATGACAACCAGAAGAGTATACCCTCCATCTTCACTGCACACACTTCCCTACTCTCCCACTCTTTTTTATAAGGTGTGTTATCAGGAGCAGGATTCCACCAAGAGGATTGTCGACTATGTGTGCCAAGATGTTTTTTCTTTAGTTTTACACCGGAGTGATGAAGCTAATGTAGTTATTCTCAAGCAGCTTATCTCAAGCAGTTTATCTCAGCTAAAACCTTTTCATACACTTGCTTCAAATTACAATGTAAGACAATACCACTGTTAGACAATGTTAGAAACGTCACTCTTATGTTTTATTTTGTAATTAAAATGATAGATAGACTTGATATGATCATTTAGCTTTCTGCTACCGTTTCATCTTCAAACACTAAGACAAAAAGTGATACTGGTTGTCCGAGATTGCCGCCGCACAACATTACAGAGTTCAGCTACATGCTGAAGTTTTCTTCATGTAAGTCACAATGTGTCTTAATCCACCTCATCAAGTGTGTATGAGGTCACTGAAGAACTGGATGTGAGAAAGATTTTGGGTGAGACTGCCTTTCATTACTAGCTACATTAGCCAGTTATTAGCTAGCCTAGTTCAAGTGTACTACACTAAAGAAGCAAACTTCAGACCCCAAACATGCCTTGGCTGATCGAATACATTTAGGGTAAATGGTTAACTGTGTACATTTAATTTTTTTCCCCCCAAACTAATCCTTTAAGGATGTGTGTGTGTGTGTTTAGAGAACGCAAACCTCTGTGCTCACACACACGTCTGAACATCAAAGAGTGGCAAACTGTCATCTGATACACACACCACATTACTGCAACAATTTGTTCTCACTCGGGGGTGGAGACAGAGATAGATAGAGATAGAGAGAGAGAGAGAGGTAATTAAAAAGCAGTGATGGAAGTTTTAAACAGTGTGTGTGTGTGTGAGTGTGTGTGTGTGTGTGTGTGTGTGTGTGTGTGTGTGTGTGTGTGTGTGTGTAGTCTTTTAACAGTGTTATGGACTCAATCCTGCTGTCTCTTTTGCTTGTAAAGACATCCAGACATCAGGCTCCATTTTACACACTCACACGCTCCAAGAGTCACATAACCATGTTCATAACATAATATGCTGTGTGTGTGTGTGTGTGTGTGTGTGTGTGTGTGTGTGTGTGTGTGTGTGTGTACCGAAGCTGAAAACTCGTCTAGACAATAGAGTAGACTCGCCCCTTATCCATCAAAACAAAGAGGCCATGCTGGAGCGTAAGTTTGTTCAAGGACACACACACACACACACACACACACACACACAGAGATGGAAAGAAAAACAGGTTGAGAGAAAAATACAGTGAGTGTGTGTTACACAGCTGTCTATATAAGAGAGATAATAAGCATAAAACATTTCTCTCTCTATATCAGCATGTGTTGATATCCAGTTATACAATATACACTAATATTAAAGACACATGCTATTGTTTTTATAGACAACTGGAAATACTGTCACTTTCCCTGCTCTTCACATGGAATGAGGTTTTCTTGATAGTGTTCACAGTCCCATTCAGGGGTGTGTTCAAATGAAACTTGTGAATTTATACATCCACTATAAGCGATACACTCGTTGTTCAGGTCACCCAAACACAACTAGCAAGACTAAGCATAATTAATGACTATAAAACAAGCTTGCACCTAGCCTTTAAGTCTTTTATTTGGACAATACAAAGGCAGTGACAGTGAGACAAAACAAAACCATCAGGACTATCAACATTTCCCTCAGATGTTTTGATAAATTACTAAGGAAAGACTTTTCATGTCTAAAACTACCTTAGCACTTAAAACTAGCACAGCTTTCTAAATTATCTCTCTTGGGTTCTGCAATATTGAAGAAAGTCAGAGCTATAAAAAAAATTTGACTTATGAGGTTGTTAACATCACCTAAGTACAGTACAGCACTGAAAATGGCAATAACATGGAGGATTATGGGTAATTTGCTGAGCCAACACACCCTGGCCTGTGGAAAGGGTTTATTAGAGAGCAGCTGCCTTCAAATGTCTTGGAAGTGTAGACAAACTGGCCAAAAGTGATGTCTACCGAGGTAGTCTTAGAAAAATGTTGTCCCTCTGGGGAAATACTGACAGAGGCTTCTGCTGTGGTAGAGGGTTTCAGTTAGAGACCCATTTTGGAAAGCTAAGAACCCTTAACTGCCCATTGAAAATCACAGCTGCAGTTTCATAAATAAATAAATCATCAAATATCTAACATATTTTATCATCATCATCATCATCAACATCATCATCATCCATTTGTATTTTATTATAATCATGTTCAGAGGTCTGGTCACATTTATCTCCTTCTCTATCTCTTCCATCATTCTTTATGTCTCTCACCTCCATCTTCTACCTCTTGTCCCCCCCTTTCTTTTCTCTTCCCTGTGGTTAGGCTCTCTTTTGATGTCTCATGTGAGATCTCCACCTCCTGTGTTTACACCCTAATGAGCTTCCAGACCACTAATCTAGTGACAAACAGCACTGCAAGCCACATGAACTCGGAAAGAGTGAGACGAGAAAAGACAAAATGACCAGAATTTCGGTATGTGTAGCTGTTAAACATTCTCCACGAGCCCTGGTGAAGATTTAAGAGTCTGAAACCAGATCACTTTCCAGCAATTTCATGGTGTATACCTTGTTAAAGATTTGATTTGGCCGTTATAGGGCACCTGCGGAATAACCAGAAGAATTGTGAAATGGCCCCATTGATACGATCGCAGTGTGTGTGTGTCTGTCTGGTCCATTTTAATGAGTAGCATGAGTGTCCTGATATGTTATCTCTCCCTCAGAGTCAGATGTTGCTCGTAAATTAACCTTTTCCACTCCAATTTTGGGTTCAGACCCGTATGGCGAGCCAGAGGGGTCACACCTGCCCCTAGTGCTGCCCCCTTCCCTTGAGGCATCTCTCTTTCTCAGATGGACTCGCCCTGTGATAGGCCATTAGGGTCAAACAAAGCTCGTTGATCTGTTATCCCTTTCACATCCATGACAATAGAAGAAACCGAGTGCCAATACACACATCCATTGAGAGATGCATTAATCCAAGCCAAGCAGCGACAAAACACTTGAATGAATAACCAGTTCAGGCAGTGATTGCAAGCCGGGTGTGTGTGATGTGTGAATATTTTAGTGTCTTTTTCGACATACTGAGTCGTTTCTCGTCTGAGAAAGGTGTGAACGCCCTCCTTTCACTTTCACTGACTTGGTTTGATTTATCCATCATGATTATACCATGTGGACAGAGGATATGTTTTACATTAAAGTTTAACCTCCAGTTCAGATCTCTATCTGTACTACCAAACACAACCAACAAACCACATTAATGTGTATGCGAGTGTGTTAGAGGAGCACACTGTTAACTGACCACAATAAGCACAACTAATGAGAATAGAGGACAAGGCAAAAAAAAAATCTTTTGGAAAACGAATATTTACAAGCAAAATAAATGGGCCAATGATATTTTTACCAAAATTATTTTTTCATGCAATTTTTTTTCATGAACATTTTTTATACACCTGGACATCCATGTAATTGTCCGATCAGCCAATCAGCCAATCCATAAATCATACAGATACAGGTCAAGAGCTTCAGTAAATGTTCACATCAAACATCAATGTGGGGAAACGTGATCTCAGTTCCTTTGATCGTGGTATAGTTGTTGGTGCCAGAAAGGCTAGTTTGATTATTTCAGAAATCTCCTTGGATTTTCACACACAAGAATCTTTACAGTTTACATAGAGTGGTGCAGGAAAAAAAAAAACATCCAGTGAGCATCAGTTCTGCAGGTGGAAACGCCATATAGATGAGAATGATCAGAATGGTTTGTGCTGCCAGAAGACTACAGTAACTCAAATAACCACTCTTTAAAACCGTGGTGAGCAGAAAAGCATCTCAGAATGCATACACATTAAATATTGAGGAGAATAGGCTACTACAGCAGAACAACACTTCGGCTTTCCCTCCTGTCAGACAGACATCTGAGTCTACAGCACAGGCTCAGGAATTCACCCGGCATGGTACTTCTACATCCTGTAAAAACACTTTGATTCTCATTTTATATATACAGAAAATCCTATATACAAATACTTCTATTTAGTGCCTCTACACCTCAACAACGTACACTTCTGGCTCCAGAAAAGATCTTTATCAGCCTCGTCATGGTCTTTTGCCCTTTGCTGTACCTCAAGCTGTCAAACTAATCAAATATATGAGTCTCCATACTTCCTTGTCAAGAAGAGCAAAGGAAACATGCTGCAGCAGACTTGGGTTTTGGGGTTAAATGTCTTGCTTAGGGGCACAAACACAGCAGGACAGTCATGTTAAAGCAGTGTTTCTCAAAGGCACAGCATATTTTTTGTTTTTACTGCTTTGTCAGTTCCGACTTGGCGAATCAAGGGTTTTAAACTACCTGAGGAGTTATACAGGGCCTCTGAGGACTGATCTTGGTATGTTTCTGAATGTGTTGATGAATGTGTTTTCTGTCCCTTTTTACGAAACCTGACCCACAATGATTGACAGTTTCACTGATCATCAGTAATGTTTGCATTTACATATTGCATTGTAGTGGTTTTGTTTTGTCTAACTGAGCTGTGATGTGGGTGAATTCATTATTTCAATGAATAATTTACATTCAGTCTATAATCCAGGTAACGGTCTGTATGTTCAAAGTGACCTCATCAGTCAATATAACAATATCACTGAAAATAAAGAAAAAAATGCGGGAACTTACTTTTCTTCTTCTTCCCATGATCTTCAGGAAATTTGGATCATGTGACTACTGGAATATTCCAAACATCTCATAGGGTTGAATGTGTTCGTATAACAGGGTTGAGTAAATGTACATTTCATAACGTATAATGGACGATTCATGGAAAAGGATACTTCAAGAATGAGATGTTAAATGGATTCACGCAATAATGCAAAATTAATACGATTTCTGAAGTATTTTAATGAATATATTTCAAGTTAAGGTATAAGTTAAAATATGTAGTTATAGTGATAATGTAGTTATAGATGGATAATGATTTAACACTTTATCTAGCAGGCACCAATATCATCAAACATCAGGTTTTTGTATTTAACTGAATAATAATTTTTTTTTCCAAGACGCTCATCTTGGAAGCCATGTTAAAAGCCACGCTGTACCCTTCCTACTTTGGTGTTTTCTCTGCTCAGAATGAGATTGGGTGTGCTAGAGCAGACAGCAAACCAACAAAATATGCAGTGCAGAGGTGTGTTCATTATTTCATAAACATCATTTGTTCATTATTTCATAAACAAATGAAATAATGAAACAAGTTTTAAACATCAGTCCAGCTAAATGTGGTTTAAGATAAGGAGGAATGTTGCCAAAGGCACCCTCAACCTTTCAAACCACTCTGTGTGTGTGTATATGTGTGTGTGAGTGTAAGTTAAGATGGGGAGAGGTCCCTCTCCGATTGCCCTGAGAACGGCCAGGTCTTCCTCTCTCATTGTGCTGCTTAATGGATTAGACATGCAGTTTCCTGCAGGCTGAATGAACTCAGTTAGGATTGTGACATTTGTGCGGGACAGGTAACACCCACACACACACACACACACACACACACACACACACACACACACAGCTGCAAAGGGTCCCACATAGTGAGTCTAAAGTACACAATCATTCATTGTGTACTTGTGCTCTAAACCAGTAGTTCAAGAAGTTTTTTGTAGCTTTTAAAAGTTGACATATGTTTATGTGTTCCAGATCTTTAAACATAATAAACTTACGTCATAAACTTACTTTTGGCTTAAAGGTACAATAGTTGATTTTTTTATTCATTACTTGTACAAAATACCTGGAAAATATGTAGAACATAATTAACAAAAACAATGCATTAAGCCATGCCCTTAACAAAAGTGTCGTAAATCTCTTAATAAACCCATTTGGGAAACTGATTTCCGGTCCGGAATGCTTGTTTGTGTTTGGATACGCTTCCTGTCATTCATTTTATAGACGCTAGATTTTATAGGCCATCGTAGATCCTGGGGCGGAGCTTCATGAACATGGAAGGGAATGATTCAAATCTCAAACTCAGCTAACCATTAAAGACATAATCCTGGGAAAAAAGACTTACCTAATGCACCTTTACATACTGCTTAGCATAAAAAATTACACAGTATGATGATTTAGCTAAGCTAGCAACTTACCTAACCTCAGCGCAGTTTTAACATTAGCCAGCTAACTAGTTTGGCTAACATTAACGTTATATCTCAGTAGTTTACCTGAGTTAAGTAGTTATCCAGGTTTGTAAGCAATCTACCCAATGTTAGGTTTTAATTAGCTCATCAAATTTAACTTAAGCCTAAATCCGTCACCTGTACGTGAACAGACTATTGTATTGTGTGATGAAAACTATTAGTGATTTAAGTTTGCCAGCAAGCGTTATTTAATCTATTCTATCTATTGATTAAAACCTGGAGTTAGAAGCAGTTAAGCTCAGACACAGACACTTCTGTTTATTTAACAGTCCTTCAACCTTCAATGTATCTACTAATGTGACACAAAAAGGCCAGTCAGTGCATATGCTAATCTCTGCAGGATTCTTCTCTCTTCCTGCATCCCTCCATCCATCCCTCCTCACTCTATCACCCCGCTTTTATTTTCACATATCCCACTCTGTTGGGTTGTGATGTGCTCGCATCCAACGATTCCTTTGGCCGGAGGATGTGCGTTCCTCTGTATGTGTGTGTGTGTGTGTGTGTGTGTGTGTGTGTGTGTGTGTGTGTGTGCAGCTGGACTGGCAGTGGGTTTGAGACATGGACAGGAGACTTATTTAGCCCTGTAATGCTCATAATGCTGGTCTCTCAGCACAGCATCAACGGACCCTTTGTGGCCCCTGTGGAGGAGGATGAGTCCCTTCTGCATCCAGATCCGGTGCTCAACACACACACATACACACACACTCACAGACATCGCCGTTTTCATGCACCTTCCTAAATCCTCTTTTCTCATGTGTGACCAATTGTACAGTTAATATGTTACACACACACACACACACACACACACACACACACACACACACACACACACAAATGTGTGTAGGTGTGACAGGCTAGTGTGAATAGAGGACTTCTGCTAAACCATGCTGCCTCAGAGGCTTATGCAAGGACGGACCATTCTCTTTCCTATTAAGACATCCTGAAACACACACGCACACACACACACACACACACACACACACACACACACACACACACACACACACACACACACACACACACACCTGTCTCATCTGTGAATCCTCTGCCTGTAACAACAACCCCTCCCTCCCCTCTTCCTGACAGGTGCCTCTATGAAAAGACCTCCAGTGTGAGCGATGCCTGGCACCCCATCAAAGCTACAAAATGAGGGGAAGTTGTGTGTGTGTGTGTGTGTGTGTGAGAGAGAGAGAGAAAGAATCTACCAGGGTAGCATATCAACATGGTAATGAATTAATGGGGACATCACTTACCGTCCTGAACATCTTTGCACACCTTTACACAGATGGTTGCACTTTTTCATGAATATAAATGCATGTCGCGTATGTCTGTGGATGCGATTAAAAGTAACATACTCAGATATTCAGTATAACCACACTCTTGTGTGATGTTGCTTAAATATACCCTGGCTGGGATGTCCATTAAAGGGCACCATGTCCACACGCACATTCACACACTTTGGGCAAATCAGCCTGCTGACTTGTTTTTGGGATGTGTGAGGAAACCGGAGAAGCCAGAAGAAATCCACGTGAACCTGGGGAGAACATTCAAACCACCACACAGACACTGTGTCAACAATGTTTTATATGCTAGCACAGATTGGGAGGTTGGAGTAGATAAAATCATGTTATTTTGTTTGTAAATAGTCAGCTAGTTACATTGCTATCACCCTAGACTAGGAGAGAACTTGTAATTGGGTTGGATGAAGATGTAAGCCATTCTGGTGTTTCCTCATTTCTATGAGACTACGACTATTAAGAACTAAGATTAAGACTAAATGTCAACCAAGAGGAATTGGTTCAGTCACTATTCGCCCAGTCCCACCTATTCCAGGCCCTCTGTACATGACTGGCCCCAGGATAAAACCTATAGTTTGATCAGTAAAGTATCAGTATCAGTAAATGGCTTGGGTCTCAGCCTGATCTGGGCCTACGACAGCCTCCGCAGTTGTTGTCTCATGAAAGTGGGGCTGGCAGGGATATCTAGCTCTAATCACTGGTTTCCCTGCCAAGCATAATGCAATGTTCCCACCTCCTGGACACATTTTGAACTACAATGGCAAACATGGTAAAACACTTTCTCCCTGCTGCTAAACCTAATTGCTGACCTCAGATCTATAATCTACTATTTCAATCTGTCAAAGCAAACCACAAATCACAGCCTTGTATGCAGTAATATAGAAAATTGGTATATTATTTAAGGAATAAATCACTCATGGATGTGCTGTTACAGAATTTTTTAAAAATCTATATAAAAAGTATATAAACAGCAAGGCATTACATATGTGCATTGATAAATACAGTAGTTTTATTATGTCTTCTGTGTTCATAGTATTACTGACTGAGGTACTGATCACGTGGTCACGTGACAAACGAACGAACAAGTCGAAAGAATCGCGAGATGAACTAATCAATTCTCTTACTCAGACTGCATTGGTTAAGCTCATGGGGAGGTCACGTGATGAACGAATCAGACCCGAGAACCCGAAACAGGTGAACTAACTCCAGTACAGAGCCTATGGGCTGGTGCGCATGCGCGAATGAACAAATCATCGTTCAAGAGCGACGCATCACTCATGGATGCAGGTATTTACCAATACAGTACATCCTTATTTCCGTTAGTAGGCTTAGTCTAGCCTAGTGGATAGACTAAGCCTTAGCTAGGCGCCTTGCTTTTCTGTATATAAAGTAGCTAATGCCTGCAGTATTTGATGTTTCTGTGCCGAGCAATAACCCAAAAACAGCTCTTCGCATCCTCCATAGATTATAGCATGCATGTTTACAGAGTCTCCTTGCCCATTTTTCACCTTGCTCACAGCAATTCTAGTTACTTTTACATTTATATTTTAGCAAAGAAACCAAGAATCAACTAGGCTAGAAACCCAAAGTTCAAGAATGTCGTTTTCAGTATTTAGGACTGACATCTGACAGTTTTTAATTTATCTTAACAACCCATGTGTATATAAATACAGTACTGAGCAAAACCTGCTGAAAAAACAGCCAAGACCAGCTAAAAAAAGTCGTCTAAACACCTCTAAAGCCAACCAGTTTAGGCTGATATTGGTTTCAGCTGTTCTTTTCAGCAGGGAAAGTATTTTATAACTTCTACATTATTGATTCAGTATTGATTCAGTGCTGGGTTTCGCTGCAGAAATAAGAAGCGAGTCGACAGTCGAAGTCTCCAGAAGAACTGCGGCTGCTTCTGCAAGA
>CM074952.1:24414266-24426753 GCA_037577455.1 Pangasius macronema
TGAAATGTCAGTTAACAGTGTTATATGTTAACAACAATGTTCAGATAATTTCAGTTTAATATTTGTGTTCTGTTTTTTGACTACTTAACACACATCGTTATCAGTATTAAAAAGCTGCGCAATACAGAAAAGTGCATTTTTCGTTCCTTTTATTTTTGTCACTATTAGTCCTTGTTATGCATTTATTTTAGAGCTTTCAGCAGGATGAGACATGGTCTGGAATAGTTTAAAACTCACCAGGAATCGGATGCATGAGCATCGAAATGAATAATTCATTTAATTAAATACTATTTTAATTGTCTCCAAAGAGCAATTTATGGCAAGCAGGCATGAAAATATGATAGAGAAGCCTCAAGCAGGATGAATTCATGTGTTCCTGTCCATGAAGGTGTATAGTCCATGTATATGTAGATTGTAGGTTAATACACACTGCCATTCAAGGCTTTTTGCTCTCTTTATTAATATTCATGTGTAAAGGTCAAACAATAAGCTTGAACTACAGAGAGATGTGCTGCTGTGTGCTTTTAAGTTCAGGTCTGAAATAGTTTCATTAGAACCCACCTACGAAAGGATTTCTGCACGATTGTGAACATGCTCTTCGGTATTTTCCGGCTTTCTTCGGCATCACTCGGCGCTTCTCCGGCATTTTCCGGTGGTCGGCGTTTCGTTATTCTTAGGCTAGTCAAGGTCGTGTTTATTTCCTACACTGGGTAGCTAGCAAAGTTAGCAAACATATTTAGCAAACGTCAGTACTAAATACATCATTTCTCTTTGATATTTCGAATACAATTTGTTTATATGTTTATTTAAATGGAAAAAAAACTTGCGTTTTTTAGTTACAGAGAACAGTTATTTCAAAAGATATATCCGCATAAGACAGGTAGCAATGCATGCTAGTTAATTTAGCTCACTAGTTATTAAGACAACCACAGATTGCAAACAGAATGGTAGAACCAAAAACATTATAGTTATAGTATAATATCTTAAATAGCATATAATATTGACACCTCGAGGTTCAGTCACTCCTTTGTCACTCCTCTCTCTCTCTCTCTCTCTCAGTATTTGCAGTTCATCTTTAACCTGTATTACTCTGATCAAAATCTGAGATCAAATATCTGATCAAACAGTTTATTGCACCACATGAAATCAACAAACAAGGCACTATAATAAAATATCCATTACAAGCTGGAGATCATCCAGTTAAACAAGAGAGTACAAAAAAAAAACATAAATAATGTAGAAATATCAAGAAATCTACACAGCTTGTTGTAGCTACATATACATAGACATGCCTACTTTCCAATATATATTCCAAAATAGTAATGTTTCAAAACAGTTATTGTGAACAGACTTAATAATTTCGAGCAATATGATCATTAAAAAAATGCTTCTTCTATTATCAGCACAACTTCACCGATTATCAATAAAATTAGTTTACAATTAAAGTTACAGCTGCTCCAATCACTGTAAAGACAAACAAAAAGATAATAGATTAATATATAGATAAAAAGATCAATAGATTTCACCATTTCCGATTTCAGACTGAAAAGACTTGTTTATGAATAGGTAGGAATATCCACAGAAATCACTTCTTTGATTTTAATCGACCATCGATAATGCTACTACTGGTGAGTTCAGATATCAATCTAAACAAAATAATCGCATTCGTAAAGCCGGTTATCACAAATAAGTAATTACACTGATTAAATATTAAAGCATAAGTTAAAAGATTAGTTATAATTTTTGTAGATGTAATGGTTACTTATGAGTCATCGTAAAAAGTGTGTTGATGAGCGCTTTGTTGATGACAGGCGTCTTTACACTAAAGCGCTACTGGGAAAACACACGGCTCTGGCAGCACACATTGCATCATGATCAGTAAACAGTTCGTGTTAAGGGAGGCTCAACAGTACACAAACACAAAGACTCAAAATCATCACAGACACATCCGGCAATGTAATTTGCGGTGCACTGATTTAGCCGTACGAGATTTAGCTGAGTTTAGGGTCTTTTTAGTGTCTTCCATCTAGAGCTGATCTTCATGTAAACTAGCAGTATAAAGTGAAAAAAGCTCTTAAATCTCTTTATTCTGAATTTGTTTGTACCCACATGTTAGGAGTCCCTCACAGCATGGAGCATGTTCTGAAAATCACAAGAGCCATGCGGTGCATCAGTTTTTAGCGTCTTGTTCTATGTATATATGTCCATTTATTCACACTTGTGTCCTCCATAGGCTGCTTCAGGTCCTAGTTCTTAGACATGGACAGTTAAGATACAGTTCTTCATGACTACTTGACGGGAATCCGTGCTCTTTTGTTGCATTCTCAGCAGGATCTTGTGGTTAACATTAAGCTGCAGGTTTGTTCACATGCGGTTTAGAGCGTACAGGCTTCTTACCTTGCTGAGTAACAACAAGGGACGGAAGCTCTAGACTGGACATCGGTAAAGTGCTGCTCCCAATGCTCGCAGTTTCCACATTTTGGCCCCCCGCAGACTCGGACATGCAGCGAGGCCGGAATGCTTGTGCCGTGGAGGTCTTTGGAGCCATGGTGGTCAAGGTGCGTCTCAGGATGCGTCTCCTGGGCGCACCTGGTAGCGGAGGGACAGAAGCAGGCACGTTCGTGTTAGCATTGGCCAGTTCTTGCAGCATCTTATCCGTGTTGCTCCGAGACTCCTGTCTGAGCAAGTTTAGCCCCTCTCCCACTTCCTTCCTAAGACCCTCTATGCTGTTCAGAATCTGCTGGAGAAGAACCACACACTCATCTTTTTTACTCTCTTCCTTTGTCTGTTCATTCTCCAAATCCACTGTGGTCTCTTCTTGAACATCCAGAGTTTCTTGGACCTCCTTCCTAGGTGAGGTATCCTCAAAACCTCCTTGCTCCACTTTGGCCCTGTCCAGCTGCCTGGTGACTTGCTGCACCAGCTGCAGCATTCCTGTCCTGCTCGCCTCGCGACCTGACTGCCCTCGAATCTGATCTCTTACTAGACAGATAACAGATTGTACTCTCCCTGGTTTGTTCTTGGAAGCAGGAACTTGACACTCTGATCTTTCCTGATTGTCTTCCTGCATCTGGTCGGTTGTAAGTGCAGGAAAAGCAGCGACATTCTCCTCTTCTCTAACTTGCACCTTTTCCTCTCCTTCACATTCTCCTCGGTTTTTTTCCTCCTCTTTCAGCTGATCAGGGACGGTTGTCTCTTCATTTTCAGCCATCCTTTCACTCATGATGAGCTATTCTTTATCCTCTTTTATTTCCTTTTTTATTCTTTCCTCTTATTTTCGAGTTGTTCACTGATCCCTTCTCTCTTCCCGAGTGCCTTTGTGATAGGATAAAACAGATGGAGTAACCTAACAGGGACTTATTCCCCACAGAGCTGCCACCTAAACAACACCCTTCTGAGAAACTTACACACTCTTCTCAGGGGAAATGTACCTTTATCACATGCATTTAACACTTGTTCCCCAAAACAGACACACAAACACACATTTCAACTGCAGATCAAGCCTGCCATCAAGCCTTTCATACGAGTTTCTGTGGATTGGAACTCTAAGGACTATGTAATAAGGCATTCGTTTACTCTCCAGAGACGATGTTGTCATTATTTTTTCTGTATCAGCATGAACATCACTGTTTTGCTTTTACCCCTGAGCCTTGGTTTTACGAAGAAATGATGCTACAACCAGAGTGATGCTGGGTTCGTTAGTGCACATGTGCACAACCACTTTTCTACTGTTACACCATGTGAGATGAGTGCACCTAAGCACTCATAATGAAGTCCCATAATGCACAAAGGTGAAAACGCTTCTGGGAATAACAGCACTGAGGAATAGCGAGAGAAAGAGAGTCCAGGTAGACCAGAATGCCATGTAAATGGAGACATTATAGACTATTATATTGTACTGTATATCCACTCTGAAAGTAATGAAGAAAAAAAAACCACACACATATGGAGCTGAGAGTGGCATGATTGGGAGGAGCTTGACTTGAGAATGACATTGCACTTTCTGTGAAGTGTTATCAGTGATCCCCACAAAGCTTCTTCCTTCTAGTAATCTGTGAAATTGAACTTGTTTATGCCTGGAGAATGAAGATGAACCAGTCATCCATTTTCACATAAAAGATTTTACATAATAATTGATGTTATAAAGGATAACTCTATAGCCTGCATCACATTTCCTTTTTCTGGCATGTAGAACCAGAAAGCAGCAAATCCAGCCGGCCAATAAGAAACCAGAACAGCTGCACCTCCTCTTCTCGCTGTGCACCAACAGCTGGATGACCATAAAAACCCATGTCAGTGCTGTTACGGGGGAAAAGAGAGCTACTGAGTTTTTTCACTATTCGTGTTTTTTTAATCAAAATGCCATCGTTTAAAACACATAGACTGCATTAAAAGCATTTCTTTTATATCTCAACAGCTCAGATCCAGATGCAGATATGTCTTTAATGTCTTCACATGATCTACTATAAGTATTCAAAATAAACTGGAGTGAACACCAGCATGATGCTTACAGATCATTCAAGAAAAGCTGACTAGTTACAATGTACAAGTTCATCTCGTAAAAAAATTATTGTTAGGTACATTTATTAATAAAAATATAGTTATGTTGTTTGTTTTTGCTATTTCCTACTATACGAGGATCATGCCGTAGATCTTACAACTATGAAATAACACATGGTATTATCCAAAGATGAAGAAAAGTGTTAAACAAATTTATTTAAATATGTAGATACATGAAACTGAGCCTCTTGGTTCTTTTAAAATGTCTCATTTTCATGTTTCCGTCTAGGAGAATGCCTTTAAAAGATTTGCTGTTTGAGTTACACTGGGTATTGCGGTTCTCCATAGTTCAAACCTTATCTTTATTAAAAAAAAATCATATTTACAATAATAATAACAGGAATTTATATGTAGTAACAATGAAATTGTGGTGACTGCTGATTTATTGGTTTAATGCAAGGTAGCTGCAAGGTAGAAGGATGAATGGATGGATAGATAGATAGCCTTCTAGCCTTTTTTTTTAAAAACATCATCGAATAGTTTTCTGTTCAAATGCTTTAATTTTATTCCTAACGAATAAGCACAAATCTACTTGTTTGTCGCCTTAATGTTTTAACGCTTTTAGAGTCATCTAGGAATATTTTAACTGACTTTAAAATATGACCAAATCTTTAGTTTTTTTTAAATTAAAACAAAATTTAAAATATTTCTTTGGCCAGGGTTGTAATTAAGCTGTAATATAATCTCTGCCTCTGTCCCACCCTCTGTGAGGCAGAGCTACGAGTCCCTCCTTCTGCTTAAATTTGGGACAAGAAGAAACGGTGTATCTTAAAAATCAGGAGCTGCAGCATACACCAAAATGGTAAGCTGAACTTTTTTCTATGTTTTGACGTTTTTGCAGACGTTCTGTATGACTATGATCACATACAACCTTGAAAATGATGCTGAAAAGTGTAATTCTTCCTCCTTTTTTTCTAGACTTCCTACACTGATAAAGGGGAAAAGGTAGGTGCATTAACTCTTCTCTACCTAATGGTCTGGTTATTTATATTTGTGTTATGAAATAATTACAGTTAATTATTCTCCTATTGAACGAAGACTTGCCACTTAAACCCAATCCCCATTCATTATGTCTTATCTGACTGCATCACTGTTTATTTATTCCCCTGATTTGTCTGATTATTTCATGCCACCCTGTCAGCACGGGCAGGGCAAGTTCATCAGCTTTGACCACCTCACTTTCTGGGTCGGCAATGCCAAGCAGGTAAGCCTGTTCATTTATAACAAGGTGGGATAGTTTTGTTTTTACTTCATTGTGCCTTAAACTCGGTGAACCTCGGAGGAGTTTCTGTGCTGAAGGATGCTATTGGCTCTTTAGAGGGGAGGAGAGCTCGGGGCTAAAACTCCATGGAGACCGATTAAACTAGGTATAACCCTCAAAAAGAGTGTAGGAACTGAGGAAACTGGCGAACTCACACGAGAGAAGAAAGTCTTTGGAAAGCTGACCGGTTCATGTTTTGTGCCCTGAGGGATGAAAATTTAAAAAAATTAAAAAAATGAATGGATTTGGTTAAAAAAATAAAAAATATGGACTGCCAGTCCTTCACAGCGCACCATGCACACACATATTCACACACATGAATGAATTTTGACATTGTGTCATGTCTTTTCGTCCCAGGCCGCCTCCTTTTACTGCAACAAGATGGGTTTTGAGCCTCTGGCATACTGCGGTCTGGAGACGGGCAGCCGTGATATTGTCTCTCACGTGGTTAAGCAGGGAAAGGTGGGCATTCTGATCGCATACAGTAAATGTTTACTTTGCTAGTGGTGAAATAACATTTATAGTGTATATTTATATTCATGCTGACACAAATCAACACTGTGAGAGTTCATTAAATTATAGCACTAATACACTTTTCCATTCATTCTAACTGGAACGTAGTCATGTGCTACAGTATATTAAATGATAAACCACAAAGCTTTACATCCATAATACTGTTATTGTGGACAATCAACATACTATCATTCCTATACTGTGTTGTGAATGAGGCAACCTGGTTTAATTATTATAAGTTAATTTATATCAGAAAAAAGGGGAGGCGACGTCTAATAAATACAGAAGAGGAGACGTGACTTAGGACCATTGTTTCCAATCGAGTATGTCATACTTGCTTGTGGTTTATGTATCAGCAAATGTCACATGTCACGTAAGGAATAAAACACTACCGGGAATGCTAGTTTAGGAAAATAATCAACCCTAGTTATTTTCCACCGAATATTGTGATGCATTTTTTTTCCTCTTATTCCACAGAAATTTTGTCAACACTAACAGTATATATATATGTATATAAGGGGATAGATGTATTAGATTCTGTGCTCTTATTTGTCCTGTAATGTAAATTGTTTTGGTCCTGAAATATGTACATGTCTTGAAATTAAAGTGACTTTTATCTTGATGAAATCAAACACACCCTGGCTTTGTCTAATCAGAGATGGGGGAGCACCTGGTGAAACATGGAGATGGAGTCAAAGACATCGCCTTTGCTGTAGAGGACTGTGAAGCCATAGTGCAGGTAAAGACCACTTTAGCACCACTTTTCATCTTCACTTCTTCATCCAGTCGTTTTAGTTATCTGATGAGCACAGCCTTAAAAACATATTCCAGTGGGAGGCTTGGAAAAAGATTCTGAACACCCATCTGGAAACTGATGTGTCGTTTGCGAAACGAGTCAACTCTTTGAGCCTGATATTTTAAGTGAGTGTTGGGAGTCGACTCGCATTTCTAAGAAGTTGTTTCTTTTTTTATATGTATATATGAGGATAAGACAAAACGATCCTGTGATGCTGTCATTGAAAAATCATCAGCATTCTGTATTCACGATGCCATTAATAGTAAACAGTGTGACCCGAAACACATCCAGTGAATCTTATCAACGTCTGAACTGTGTGGGATAGCATAATCATTTAGAGATGGTTCTAGTAGGAGGCTTTTGACATACTTTCTCATCTTTATGTGTCTGAGGCAGAATGCGAAGTATAGATTTATGATTGATTGGCAAAGACCGATAACATTGTTTGGTTTTAGGGGGTAAAATGGAAATGAGTCATTTGGGAGTCGACTCTTATTGGTGATCTGACTCACTAAAAAGAGCTGAAACTACAGCAACGTTTTTAGTGTGTATGAATGTCCTTTTCCATCCTCTGTGTGTGTGTGTGTGTGTGTGTGTGTGTGCAGAAAGCCAGAGAGCGAGGTGCCATCATCCTCAAGGAACCTCATGTGCTGGAGGACGAGTTTGGCAGCGTGAAATTGGCTGTGCTGCAGACAGTATGTATGGATTCATGTCTTTTGCAAAATAGTTTTAATACCCCTACTAATCTATTTCTAAACCATTAGTCTTATAGTGATCAGACTTCCATTAAAGTTATTTGCATTTATTAGTTTGGAAACCATACAGACCAGCTTACGAGTAAGGAATTACGCAGGCCATGTATAAAGCTGAGTAGATGAGAGTTAAGGTGTTTGCCCTGTGGTGACGCTCTAGCCGTCCTGGGATTTGACAAATGTTCAATAATTAATTAGTGCAGAAGAACTGAGCCATATAAACATCACTGCTGTCTGCCAAGCTTGATTTCTCTTTTTAGCCCCGGCTTCTTATTTTCTTGTTTTCAGTATGGAGACACAACTCATACACTGGTGGAAAGGAATGGATACACTGGACTTTTCCTCCCAGGATTCCGCACTCCGCTTTTCCGTGATCCTCTCCTGGCTCAGCTGTGAGTGAGGAAGCATTAAAAACATGACATACAGTGGTGTTATGTTTACCGAAATCTCAGTAATGTTTAGATAGATTGTATAAGGTGTAAGTGAGAAGGGAGAAGTTTGAAATTATTTTTCTTCTTTCACAGGCCGAGCGGCCATCTAGATTTTATTGATCATGTGGTGGGAAACCAGCCCAATGATGAGATGGTGCCTGCGGTGGAATGGTGAGAAAGTAGATTTGTCTAACATGAGAGTTACTTCCTCCTGCGTTTCAGGAAGGTTCTTCCAAATGACATGTAGGAGTGTGTATCTGTCTTTAGGTATCTCAATACTTTATTCTCAAACCAGTGTGTAAAATATATTCAAATCAGCCAATGTTTTAAAGCGGTTTTGGTGTAAAATAATGTTATTGAGTATTGTGTAATTAAAGAATGGGTTACCTTTGAGAAGTGGCCTCATCAAAGACCACTACAAAGNAAAACCATAAATGAAAGCAGGGTTTCAGTAGAGGGCAGAGACTTACCTCTGTGCTCCTGACCAATCAGAGTGCAGCTCGTGCTCCTTCCCTTGGCTCAAATCTTCTCAGTACTGACAGAAAATAGAGAGTAAGAAGTCAGTTCCAAAATGTTGATATGTGTATGTTTACACGCACCTTGTGATGTGTGTACCTGCTTACTCAGTGTAAGCATATATTAAATGTTTATTGAAAACTGTTGTGTAATAAAATGCATTAGAATATTGATAACACAAGGAGTTGAAGTAATGCACATTGCAGAATTATTATGAATGGAAAGAACGAGAGAGAGGGGGTGGTTGTGTTTTCACTGCCTCTGGGGCTCCAGAAAGGGGCGAGTCTAAATCAAGCTCTGACTGCGCAAAAACCTGGGGGTCTCAATCCGCACCTGGAAGCAGTTAAAGGGCTGAGGACTGAGAGAGGGGTGGGATGGAGGAGAGCACTGGGGCTAGTCCCAACACACCCCATTTACACCAGTTATCACACAAACAGAAATTTTCTAAGCACACACACACACACACACACACAGAGCAAGAGAGAGAGAGAGAGAGAGAGAGAGAGAGAAAGATAGAAAGAGAGACAGAGCTTTGATTTATTCACTAAATAATACAGCTCCTATCAGTGTGTCACAAATAATTCACAAACCTTCCTTTTAGCTAACTGACAGTGACAGTGACAACTCTACCTTCACACAGTGTGTGTGTGTGTGTGTGTGTGTGTGTGTGTGTGTGTGTGTGTGTGTGTGTACAGGTACCAGAGGAACCTCCTGTTCCACCGTTTCTGGTCTGTAGATGATAAACAGCTGCAGACGGAATTCAGCGCTCTGCGCTCCATCGTGGTGGCGAACTATGAGGAGACAGTGAAGATGCCTATCAATGAACCTGCCTTTGGTAAACGCAAGTCCCAGATCCAGGCAAGCAGCGACACACACACACACACACACACACACACACACACACACACACACACAGAGTTGCTGTTACCACCACAAAGTTAATTATTTTCCTACAATAGTACCATCCCAAGTTAGTCCCTGTTATCATTTACATGGAAGCAGCTAAAAAGACAGTCATGTGTTAATCAGCATTTGTGTGTGTGTTTGTGTGCAGGAGTATGTGGAGTATTACGGTGGCCCAGGAGTCCAGCACATTGCCATGAATACCTCGAACATTATCAAAGCTGTGAGTAAACTGTGTCTGTCAGACATCCAGGCCTAGGATGTGCTCCAAAAAGGATTTTTTAATCCAAAACTATTTTAAAACTGGCAAACTAGGGCTAGAACACACATGAGATACAGCGCTCCAGGACACTTCCAGAGACGTATAGAATCTATGTCAAGGAGCACAGAAGCTATTTTGGTAGCTTGTGGTGACCAGACACCTTATTAACACACTTACTTCTAGATTCAGTACTTCTAGCTTTAAATTGTCATCTAACTTTTTATGCATATATACATGTACATGTTCCTTCCATGTTTCTGAGCGTATGTGTGTGTGTGTGTGTGTGTGTGTGTGTGTGTGTGTGTGTGTGTGTGTGTGTCCAGATCCGCAATCTAAAGAACCGTGGCATGGAGTTCATGACTGTGCCCAATACCTACTACCAGCAGCTCCGTGAGAAACTAAAAGACTCAAAGGTCACAATCAATGAGGACTTGAGCATCCTAGAGGTCTGTTACTCCTCTCATTCTCCTCTTTTCTTTCCTCTGACAAAACAGGAAATGAATGAAGAATTATTTGGTCTTGGCACCAGTGAACACATTCACAGTGCAACAAATGACTCCATGTTGTCGTTCATCTAGGAGCTGCAAATTTTGGTGGACTACGATGATAAAGGTTACCTCCTCCAGATCTTCACCAAACCAGTCCAGGATCGACCCACTGTGTTCCTGGAGGTTATTCAGAGGAACAACCACCAGGTCTGTCCAATCTGAACTGACAAAGATATACCTAATTAAACATATATTATATATACTGTTGAATGATCACTAAAACGGTGTTTGTGGACATATTACCAATCTACCAAAATTATGAGAATGAAATGCTGGTGTGTGTGTGTGTGTCTGTGTGACAGAGAGAGAGAGAGAGAGAGAGAGAGAGATGCTATAATGTAATGTCCCACAATGTCCACTGTAATGTTACAGGGCTTCGGTGCGGGGAACTTCAAGTCTCTGTTTGAGGCTATCGAGGCAGACCAGCAAGCCAGGGGGAACCTCACTGTCCTCACGCCCAACGGGACATCAGAAAAAATCTGAGACAGGCTTTATTTAGCAACATATCCATCCACTCATCTTTTTATGTATGAAAGCTGTGATTTTTTAAGAATAGTGCTGCATTCTGTAAATGTTTTGTAGTATCACTGAGGCTATGCTTTTTTAGATTATCCATGGATCTGTCTCTTTTACCAAACAGCTGTTTTTGAACATTGCCAGTGATAACGTAAGTGTGAGAAGTGTGAGAAACCAAATTAGGTATTAATTTGTGTCTTATTAGCAGTGCACGTGTTATTTGACTCTGGGGATTGTAACTCCTTGTGTCTCCATCTGTTTATTCGAGCTTCCAGCAGTCAAGATACCTGACTGCTTTTTTAAAAAGCTTGTAATAAAAAGAAAACAGTAAAAATAAATTTATGTTCACCTTGAATAATCATACTTCCTGACCTTCAGTAATGGAGTTATGTGAAAGAATGTAGCAGAGCAATAAAACGTGAAATATTCATTAATTTGTTCATCTGACCTTCTATACATTCAACATTTTTCAATTCAACTCCCAATTTTATTTGTATAGCACTTTTCACTTTTAGCAATAGTAGCTTTGAAGAAAACCTTATGTAGCTTTAGCCCCTTAATGACCAAGCCAGAGATGACCATGGCAATGAAAAAGTCCTTGAGATGACATGAGGAAGAAACCTTGAGATGAACCAGAGTCCTCTTCTGGGTGACACCAGATAGTGGGATTATAAATCATTAGCGTATACAGGTATAGAAGAGTAAAAACAAACAGTAGTGTTATTGTGATTGTGAAAAGGAGTCCTGGGATGACCAACAAGACAGTCTTTATGATTACAGCAGAAGCTCTCAGGTAAAAATCATGAATATTCAGGGAAGACTATCCACTGAAGGAAGGGTGTGTTTTTGAGTCACTAGAGTACAGAGGTTTAAAGCAGAAGTTGAGCATCAGGGTGAATTAGGCAGGTTCTGTTTCAATAATTGAAGAAAATTTATTCTCATATTTTGGCTACTTGTTTATACTGATGTTTCTATAAATATCTCGAATTGTTTGTGCCATCTAAATAGCCGCTAATAGTCACAAGAACGTTATGACAAACTTACCACACTAGTGAGCCTTGTGGTGACGGTGTATGTACATCCGGGGAATTAGCTCAAATGGTAGAGCGCTCGCTTAGCATGCGAGAGGTAGCGGGATCGATGCCCGCATTCTCCAAGCAATGTTTTCCCCCTTATCGTTTTCATCTAAACAACGAAATAGCTATCCTGATGAAACCTTTTTTTAGTTATCAACAAGCAAACAACGTAGCTAAGATGATGAGTGTTACGTCTAAGAGGAATCGCTATCACAAAGAGCTTATTTTTTGCATCTTCAGGCATTCTATGAGAGAAGAGGAATGAAAGTCAGTCGCAGTCAGACTGAGTACATGTGTGTGAATGAAAGGGAGGGAAGTGGAACAGTAAGATTACAGGGTGAAGAGGTGAAGAA
>CM074952.1:24427693-24455045 GCA_037577455.1 Pangasius macronema
GGGAATTAGCTCAAATGGTAGAGCGCTCGCTTAGCATGCGAGAGGTAGCGGGATCGATGCCCGCATTCTCCAAGCAACATTTTCTCCCTTATCGTTTTCATCTAAACAACGAAACAGTTATCCTGCTGAAACCTTTTTTAGTTATCAACAAGCAAACAACGTAGCTAAGATGATGAGTGTTACGTCTAAGAGGAATCGCTATCACAAAAAGCTCCTTTACATTTTATTTACAGCACAAAAGCCCCAGTGTTGCCTTGTCAGTGTCCATATCAATTGTCAGTTGGCACACACACACACACACACACACACACACACACAGCTTATTTTTTGCATCTTCAGGCATTCTATGAGAGAAGAGGAATGAAAGTCAGTCGTAGTCAGACTGAGTACATGTGAGTACAGGCCTGAGTAAAGGCCAGATTAAGATGGTTTGGACATGTTCAGAGGAGGGAGAGTGAGTATATTGGTAGGAGAATGTTGGACATGGNGAAGATAGGGATAGGTGGAGAGTGATGATTCGCTGTGGAGACCCCTGAAGGGAAAAGCCGAAAGAAGAAGAAGAAGGCATTCTATGACTCAAAGCTCAAAGATGCACTGGTTATATGTTGGTTTGATGAGGCTTCTTTCTAATCTATATATTTCAAAACAATAACACTTTTGATAAATATGTGTTTTTTGTTTGTCCGGTTCACCGCTGATTATATATATATATATCATTGTAAGCTTCTACACGGGTGTTTTAGTATGAGAGGCGCATCCGGGGAATTAGCTCAAATGGTAGAGCGCTCGCTTAGCATGCGAGAGGTAGCGGGATCGATGCCCGCATTCTCCAAGCTACTGTTTTTCACGCTTAATGACAAAACAATTCCTAAGCCAGTGAGTAAACTAATACACCCTTAGGCTAAGCACCAAGTTGTTCGGATTCGTTAATGTACTAGGCGAATAAGTAGACTGAGTTAGTAGGCTAGTACAGGTATATCTGCAGGCTAGAATACTGGAGATGAGTTTGTAGGATAAACTACACTTAGGCTGACAAACTAAGCGAGCTGCGAAACTCAGTGTAAACTCAGCTCAATATAATAGACGTATTAATAGAGTAACAAGCCTGGGCTAAATACTAAACAAGCGCTAAAGAAGTAACAACTAGGTTAGTATACAAGGTAGAACAACCTCTCTTCATCCGGGGAATTAGCTCAAATGGTAGAGCGCTCGCTTAGCATGCGAGAGGTAGCGGGATCGATGCCCGCATTCTCCAATGAGTGTCTTTTCTCATTATTTTCATCACAAATAATTGTTGTAGTTTTTAAGCAACAAACACCAGTTATTGCTATCCATTTTATCTTCAGAATTTTTAACCCACAAAAATCTCCAGCAGTACTAGCTGCCTCCTCACAGCTCCAGGATTCTCCCAGGTTTCATCGTGAGCTTGTTACTGAGCGGGTTACTCTCTGTGTGGAGTTTCACATGTTCTCCTCGTGTCCGTGTAGGTCTCCTCCAGGTTCTCTGGTTTCGTCTCACCTCCTGTAAACATGCCAGTAGGTGGAATCGAAGCTCTGAAGCTCTGAATTTCCCCTGGGTGTGAATGAGTGTGTGTCTGGTGCCTTGGATAAAGTGACTGTTTGAGATGAATGAATGGAGCGATGTTTCTTTTTTAATTAAAATAATAATAAGAAATGACATGAACTCACTTCCTGCAAGAAAATATACTTTATTTGTCCTGCATGCTGATGTGTAATCCCACACAGACTGATGTTCTGGATTCAGATGTTTTATGCATGTTAAAGACAACCAACTGTACAGCGCTGTACAATAAATGGTGTACACACGACCTCTGGTTTTAAATCCCGAGATAGACGTTTGGATAAGTTTTCTAATTACATGATAATGTTAGGATGTTAGGATGTGTATCTCTGAAGATGTGACTCACACTGTGTCATTAATTATTAAATTGATCTACTTAGAAGAAGTAACCACATCATTACACATCAAGTCCGTCGTGTACTGTAGCTGATGGACTGTGCATATACTTACATCACTTGTGGTGATTAAAATAGCATCGCAATGTCTTTATGAGTAATGCAGGGTTAGTGCACCCTGCTCTAGGAAGTCAAGCGCTAATAAAACAATGACGTCATGTTGCACGGCACAATCAGTCGCTGTCTAGTTGAGGGTTCTTCTGCAGTTCTCGGCTCCACACAGGCAGGGGATCTTCTCGTCCTCGATGGGGAATTTATAATCATACGTGATCTCTTCGTTGACGCTGATCGGCTGCCGAGAATAGATGACTATTTTTTTTTTGGCTTCTACGGTGATGACTTTAGCATAGCAGTTTGGCTGAAGGTAAACACAGGAGAAAATAAAAAGATGATAAAAAAACAACAATTATTACAATTAATAAAATAACAACAATGGCTTTTTGGATATTTGTAAATTGAATAGCTAACCTTTGATTCCACATTCATTCTTAACCAAAGCACAAAGTACTACAAAGCGCTAATCACTACTCACGTTACAGCTGTGGTTGATGAACCTGGCCAGGTTGCCGCACTTGGTAGCGTCGATGATGGTGTCCTGGTCGACCCGGAACAGGTAGCTGCTGCCGATGCCTTCCTGCTCGTAGCGTCTCTCGCGCATGTCTGCTATCACCTGAAGACAGCGTTCAAACGACAGCAGCTCCAAAACAAGGCCACTTTCTTTTCATACAAGTCTTGAACAGAAACGTTATCTCAAAGGAGGAAAGGTGTTATGGGAATAGGATTACGGTGAGAAAACTAGTTTTGCTTTAAATGGAATGTTTGGGAAAATAAAGTACTTCTAGATATGCATCATTGGAGATAAAATTAAAAAAGACGTTTAAAAAATTTCATGATGTTTAAGGCAAAAGAATACTTCCAAAGGAGATCTAGGAAATCCTAGATATTTTTAGTAAGGGAATACGTTTTTCACGTCGGGTCATTAAATAATAGATTAGAGGATCCAGAGGATAAAGTTTGACACGTGAGCATTACAGTATTATTCCTCTCACCTGCCGTATGCTCTGGCCTACGTATTCGATCACCATCTCATCAGCAGCTATTGGCTCCTCTGCAAACAATCCCCAGTCATGGATGCGACTCCTGCTGAAGCGCAGCCTCTTCTTACGGAACTGAATTCAACAACACACCAAATGTACACTTGAAAATAATAATAATAATAGTAATAAATAACCTAGCCATGTATATGTGTCAGCTGTAAACTACATCAGCATATCCTGGGAACAGCGAGGTGCGAATACTCCCTGGATGGAAACCAGTTCAGTGTATTGTGTAAAAAATACGCGATTGTTATATTCATGAGAAGATTTGTAGAAGATTTGAGGGGTGATTCGCACCTTCAGTTGGTTAAACTTGAGCAGGTCGCTGTCACAGCTGAAGGAGGAGAGCAGGCGCCGTTGTTCAGCTCGGAAATCTGATCCAGAACGGGATGACGAGGGAAGCTGAGCTGGAGCGTTCTTACACTACATGGATATAAAACTCATCCAATTAATCCAAATCACAGTTTTGAAAATGTCATATTTGCTCTAAAGATGTATGGTATCGGTTTAATTATTTAATTTCTGTTTTATTTACATACATTACTGTAGCTAGTGTAAAATGATCATTTTTGCTGGTATTATTAAAGGATTTTTTTTTCTCCATCTGTCCATCTATACATTTCTTTTGTTAGTGCGAAGTGAAACTTTGGATGCCTTCACTCACGACTCCCACCTGAGTGTCTGCAGCCAGTTCTCCCGAGGCAGTGTGTGTGTGTCGGAGGTAGCGCTGTTTATCCCCCTTGCTGATGATGTAAAACCCCTCTGTGCGTGCAGACCCAGTCATGTGATAGCGAACACCGCCTGGCAATTTTGGTGGCCATTCCAGAGGAACGCTGCTCGGTGAGGTGAAGTCAAGGAACACGCATTACGGCTGTCAGATTGCTTACAAATACAGCTTCTGAATTTCAGTCACTAAAGGAAAACGCGTTTGAATATTAACAAGCCTTTAATTTTATACATAGGCTTTTAAAGCCTAGAAAATCACAAAGAGGTGATAATGAAATTGTATCATAAATTAAAGCTACTCAAAATCAACGAGTGTGTGTGTGTGTGTGTGTGTGTGTGTGTGTGTGTGTGTGTGAGCGTGTGTGCCATGCCCTGCAACAGACTGATCCCTTTGCCCAGGTTCTATTCCTACTTTGCTCCAACTAGTCCTGAGCATAATTTAATTTAAACAATAATTTAACATTTCAGATTGTAAAAATTCTTTGTCCATGTGCAGGATCCATGTTAATATCTGTGCTGTCCAACTCCCAAATGCCTTCCTACTATTCACGAGATATTCCCACGAAAAAATGGCTACAGGTATTTATTCCCAATAAAATACCACTGAGATTCTGATACAGAAAATAAATAACACAAATTTCTTATAACGTCTATTGAAAATACACAGTTGTATGCAATATTTGTTCATGTAAGAGGCTGCGCTACACCACGGGCAGCCAGCAGAGAGCAGCGGCTGCGCACAGTGAGAGGAGCAGTGCAGGAGAACTCAGCTGCCCAGAATTCTCTGGCTTGATGAACCTGGATTGCCGGCACTTGCCAGGTAAGATACTTAAGGCCCGGCATTTCGTATCACCTTTGTAGAGGGATGATTGGTACAGTATGTCAGAGCTTTGCCTGATGTAGGAGGGAAAGGAAAAAGACAAGGAAGATAAGAATAAGAAAGAATTTGAACTGAAGCTGAAAAGAAAGATAGGAAGAAAGTGGAGGAAACAAGACACAGATGAAAAGAAGAGAGAACTAACAGTATCTCTGGAAATATACATATATGACTCCTCCGTTACTGCATTTTTGGTGTCTCCTTTGTTTTTTCCCACCTTTTCCACAATTCACTTTGAATTGTTTCCGTGCATGGAGATTTCCGGGCTTTCCGGGATTTCAGGGCTGTTATTCAACGTGCACAAAACACACCCAAACCCTCAAATAGTATTTAACAAGTAAAATTCATTTTCACAGACACATTCTCACAAACCTTGTGAACAGAGGCAAGAGTCACATAGCTAGCTAGTCTAGGTAAGGATATGAGGATGAGGAACCCAGTGTGTGCTTCTGAGCCAGTCGAAGGTGTTGCTTTGCTGCAGCATCCTCTCATATGTGGCCTTCAGGTGGCCGATCTCCTCCATGTTCACTCCTTTAGTCCAGACAGCATTGATCAGCAGCCTTTCTCTCCGTCTGGACCGAGGGGCAAACAAAGAGGTGTGAGGCCATGACTTTCTCTTTCTCCATAGGTACAGTGGTTTGGGGAGTCTCTGGCTCTCCAGTGGCGCCTGGTGAAGCCTGTTTTCTAATCGGTTCTCGAGTCCCTGAAGTGGCTTTTTAGCGTGAGCTGCCAATTCCATGCTCAAATCTGGAGCTGCATCACATGGTGATTTAGTGAATGGACTTCTCACAGGCATGTGTTGAAAATCATCCCTGTTTCGTCTGTTTCTCTGTGAGAGGATCATTCTCCTTTTACGCTGCATCCGTTCTCTTCTCTTTCTGAGATGCGCAGCATCAAAACCTGCCAGTCGATTTGCAGAGAAACTCAAATCTCTTGTCTGTGAACTTGAGGAATCAGAGGAGTAAGGAGAGGAGCTGGTGCTGTGGACGTGAATTTGGTGCGAATGGTGTGGACGCCGACCTTGCCAATGCTCCCTCTGCTGAAAACTGGCCTCGCTGTCCTCAGAAAGAGGCGAGGACGGATCCGTGTCTCGTCCTGGAGTTCTGGGAACCCCGCTTCCTGTGTGAGGCGATACTGACAGGAAGGAAGGAGAGAACGGACTGTGCATTGCCATCCTGAGTACTGCGTCCTGCGTAATTGCTGCTGTATGATGTCTCTGCTCCTCTCTGTTATTCCTGCCTGGAGTTTTAGGAGTTTCCTCATAGGCAGGATAAGAGGATGGGAGAGGAGGAGGAGACAAGTACAGCGGAGGAGATGGGAAAAGATGGAAGCCTGTTGGAGAAGGTGGAAGAGGGAGAGGAGTAGTAGGAGCTGGGGATAAAACGAGAGTTTCAGTCTCTGTTTCAAAACCTCCTCCAGGAGTACAGGGCCGTTCCACCTCGTCGGCAGCAGGGGGCGCTAACCCGTGCCTGAGCTCGAGCTCGGGCTCGCTTTCTGACAGCGACCCTGTTGGTGTGAGGGGTCTGAGGTTCCCAGAATCCTCCAGTAATTCATTTGTGTAGCCCGGATCCTCCAGGTCTGTCTCCAACCCCTCATCTGAGAATATTAAAAAGAAATGCATTAACTATGGTGAAATATTTCACAGCTTGAGACTGTAATGTGACTTAATGGCCAAATTTATTTTGAAATATCAGTATATCTTAGTAACAACTCAGTTATTAACAATATAAAGTCACATGTTTAAAAACAACACATTTCTCCTTGTTACTTTCAGGTCAAATGATCCAGAACATCTCTGGATATAAAAAAAATATATATATAATATAATCATAAATATGATTAAAATGCTGGTCTACGTTAATTACAGAAACGAGGTTCATGTTGGTTCATGGTGTTATGATAGTGTTAGTCATGTGTATCTTACCGGAGGAGAGCTCTCTATAAGCTGGCGATGGCGGACGCTGCAGCTCCGGCTCGTGGGCTGAAGAAAGCAGAGCAGGGTCAGACAGCTCGAGTTTGTTCGATAAGTGCTGCGTGACTGGATCCTGGTAGCCATAACTGTGCAGAAACACTTGTACTCGCAGCTCTTCGCGTGGATCAGTGCCTGCAAAGGATATAAATCTTCACATACAGTGTAACACCTACTGGGTGTTTGTGTATGGCTAATAACAGAGTAAGCCCAATTATTATTGATTAAGCATAACATTCCTCAGTCATAAGTAGCCATTAAACACAATGGCCACTCTCAATTTTTTTATTTAATCAATTTGCTACAGAATCATAATGTAATCATTATGTTCAGTGCAATGGTAACATGCTATAGATGTAGTTTTAGTAAGGAATACAACATTTGGGGCATGTGTTTAAAGGAAAATAATCAACTTGAGGCTGGGTGATACAGCCCAGCACAAGTTCCTGAAACTGTCCCAAAGATGACTATTTTCCTATAACTGCAAGTGTTTTATTCCTCTTGTACCACATCAGTTTGCCAATACTAACAATGTTTTATTTATTAAATAACATCATGTCATCCTTTTAATCTGTTTATAGTTACATTTAATGGTGTGGAACATCTGCAATACAATATAGTTCCTGTTATCGCTTACATTATAGCAGCTAGAAACATGTCATTCATTTGTCACTTTCTTTTGACGTTAATAAAAAAAAGAAAACAAAGCACTCCACTGTCCTGAAGACTCTCGTCTGTGGTGGTTCACATATGGCAGTAAGTTTCATCCATAAGTTCATCCACTTAACTTCCAGCTTTCTGTTATTATTATGCCTTTAAATGTTTGCTAATGTAAATGCTAATGTTTGCTAATGTAAATTCCAAAATTTTGGAAGTGTTACATTAGCCTTATAACTCTAGTACAAATCTAAAAAGTTAGTAAGTAAGTAAGTAAGTAAGTAAATAAATAAATAAATAACCCCTCAGACACCAAACATGTCTTGGCTGGTTGACAACATCTGGTGAACAGAGAACACTGTGTTAATTAGATGTTTTTGCCATCGGTGAGTGGTGAATTTGATTTTCTCACCCAGCAGTGTATCGTCTGGGTCGCCATCATTAGACAGTGGAGCAGACGGAGTCAGAGGTGGGTCAAGCTCGTCCTCCCAGGAGTCCACAGAAGAACAAGCAGGCGTGCGAGATACATATTCTTCAACATCTTCATCTGACGAGATCCAAATCTCCTCCACTGCTCTCTCCTCTTCAGGAGCTTCGGATGATGGACTTTCTCCCACATCCTCATCGTCTTCCTCATACTCCTCACATTCAGAGGAGTAAAGACTCTCTTCAGAGGAGCTCAAGTCAGATCTTGAGGAGAATGTGGATTCGTAATCCACGATGGATGAGGATTCTGATGACGCTATGCTAATTACCTCTGAGGAACAATAAAACCAAATTTACTTCACATATAACTTCATGAACTTGTGTTAATGCTAGCTAGTTAATGCTAGCTAGTTAATTATTAATTAACTACTACTACATTTACTACTACATTCTACACAAACGACAATTCTTACATATGTTTGTGCAATAGCTATTTTTCTTACCTTTGTCTGAGTGAGTTTCATCTTCTCTCACAGCTGAAAGCCTCCCTTCTCCCTTCACAGCTGAAAACCTCCCCTCTTTTCTGTCACCTTCTTCTTCTCCCTCATCATCATCTTCCTACCAGGACAAAAAATATAATTTGTATGAGTGCTGTTATCTGACGAAATAAAAACTCTCACCTCAGCTAGGTGTGTTATACCTGATCAGTATTTAAAATCTTTGCTTGATCTCTCTCCTCTTGTTCAGAAACCAACTCCTCCATATTCCCAGAGATCTCCTCCTCCTCCTGTTCCTCCTCCTGTTCCTCCTCCTGTTCCTCCTCATCATCACTGTCCAGCTCCAGAGGTCTGGCATGACGCCGTTTCACCACAGGGACTCCCTGTTCCTTCTGGGGCTCGTCCACTTCTTCATCCTGCGTGTGTTTCTCCCTCCCTGCTTCTGTACATGGCAACAAGTCACACTCACCAGAAGATAAAACTCAGCAAGTTTGTGATGGAATTAAAGAAGTCAGGATTTGTACATTTCTAACAATGCCGATGAGATAATAATAATTTCATTGTTAATAACTTAATTTTTTTCCTACTTTACTGTACTGAGAGTACTGACCTGCTTCCTCTGAGAGTGTGTGACCAGGCGAAGAGGAGGAACATGGTTTTTTAGCTTCCACAGGGTCCTCACTAGGTGGATCCTTCCGTTTCACCTAAATATAATAATAAAAGCAATAATGATACCAGAGACAATCTTAAACAGTGCGCACACTTCCACCACCACCACTCCAAAAAGCACAGCTAATAAGCTGATTGGCAGCAGAATCCTGAGATTTTAGATGGTTTTTGCTAAACTTTCACTTGTCCTCCATGGTTAACACCCCAAAATCACTCCATGGCATTTTTTTTTCAGCAAACTTAGCAATAAAGTGGATTAACCCTTCTTGTCAATTATATGAACTTAAGCCACCAGCAGCAAACTGCAGCAAAAAAACTACTGAAGTAAAAATGTATTTTGTGGGAACAGAAATTCTTCATTGGCGTTAATACTTCCTGGTGATGAAGACACTTTTTTTCTCATCCATTTTCCCATTTGCTTCTCAGATTATTGCACTTACTATTTATTTAGTCTGTGTCCCACCTGCATACAGTATATATTAGTTTAAACAGAAGTGTTTATGATTGGTGGTACCTTAAATGAAGGCAGTTTGAGGGCAGAGCGGAGACCCAAACCCAGTCCTGTGCCTAGTATTGTGCCCTCTGACCCTGTACTCTCCACAGTCTGACATGGCTCCAAAACTTTGAGCTTCAAAGGCCCTTTCTCTTTACTCTCTCCAAATTTCAAAGGAACCATCGATATCTGTAGGCATACAACAGAGAGATGAAAATATATCCTCACTTTTAAGACAAATGTCACAAACATAACTACAAACCACAGAAAATTAATCATCATCTTCTGACCATTCAGCATCAAGAATTCGACAGTGTTGTGGTCATATACATATTTTACCTTAGCTGAGTGTTCCCTCTCATCCCACCACTGATCAAATGCTGCAAAGGCAACGCCTTCAACCATCCTGCGAAGAATGTCTTTTTTTACAATGGCCCTGAGTTCTGCAGCTACAGCAGCCATTACTCCATCCACTGTGGCCTTGTGGAGTGACTCACTCACAGGTAAGTAGCCCGGAGGCGGCACCGAGGGGTCAAACACAGGAAGGAGTGTGGGTGGCCACGGTGCTCTGTAGCCAGGGAAAGCAGCTGAATTAAAAGTCGGACATGGGGCCTGTCTGACTCCATCCACACCTGGAAAGGGTGTCGGTGGAGGAAGGATGGCAAAAGGAGGTGGGAAAACAGTGTGGGATTTCCCCTGGGTTATTCTGGTCGGAATAGGAAGAGGTGCAGAAGGAGGAGGTGCAGGGGGGTTAGTCCACCTTGGGGGCCTGTTCACTTGTCCCATGGGGAGCTTCGGTGGCAGGCAGAAAGGTGCTGGAGATCCAGAGAAGTTAGGAGGTTTGATTTGAACTGGTACAGGGGGCAGTAAGGGAGGGGAAGGTCCACACATAGGAGGCAAAACCGGGGGTGGTAGTGTAGGAAAGCGAGGTGGAGGTGGAGGCAGGAGAACAGGAGGAGGAGGCACTGAGAATACAGGAGGAACAGGTGAAGAGCAGGCCCCAGGTCCAGTGGGCTCCTCTGAAGTTTCTGCTTCTCTTAGGGACAGCTTATTCTGTAAGAGATATAAAAGCATTCACTTGTAAACACTTTATCAAGATATGCCAAGACACACTTAGAGACTCATGGACAATAAGGGATCAGGATAACACCATGGAATTTTCAACTCTTTAAGGTTCTTTCATGTAGAAAGATTAATGTTTAGTACCATTCCACTTAGGGCTGTCACTGTAACCATAATCATATTAAACCTTTAATAATAAGTTTTGGTAATCTTCTGTATTTTTTTTTTTAAATTGAGACAAATATTCAGCAACAAGTAACAAATACAGGTGGAACAAAAAAATCTCATGGTTGAGTTGCTTCTGAAATGTCCAATTGGTTTCTCGAGAGTAAGAACTTCAAGCCAGCCATGGAGCAGGATGAAAAAGTAACGAAAACTGTTTTGTATTATTGCGCATTATAGTGATGACTTTTTATACGTAATGACCTTTTCTGCCTAATAACACCAAAACAGCAGTAATTTACCGTGCTATTGCCGTGAAAGCCCCAGTTCCTTTTTTTAGTAAAACTCATATGGGATAAGCACATATGGGATAAAACCATGAAGGAGTTTTTACCGTAGAAGGTTGCTGAGCTGGGCATGCCGTTGAACAGAAGGTTGAAATAACAGGTATTTTGGACGGATGCTTGTTACTTGGTTGAGGTTCCTCTCCTTCCTCTGCTGAGTCTGGCAGTGGAAAAGGACTCACATCTTCAAAACCCAATGTAAATGAAGTTTGCTCTGTGGAACTACAGTGACTGGGAGATGCAGGGAAATTCAGGGTACGTGTGGCATCTGGGGATTGAGGAGAAGAGGGACCAGATTTGGAGGACAGTTGAGGAATGGCTGAGGAAGCCCAATCTTCTGAGTTCTCCACATTCTCTTCTGAATCTGAACTCTGAGTGCCCAGGAGCATCTTGATACGAGAATCCAGGCTGCTTGGCACTGGTTCTGGAAGAAGTGACTCCGTTGAGGGGCTTCTCTCTGGCTCAGGGGAGACACACCGTTCTGGGGTTTTTATCACAGCTGTGTCCTGCTGTTGTACCTCAGGCAGGTGAGGAGGAGAGTTAAAGATATTATGAGGTGTTTTTTGAGGAACATCCAAAGTTTTCCCCAATGATTGTGAGCCCAATGTTTGTATTTGATGCAAGTTACCCCTCTGGGATACTGGCTGACTTGGTTCCTTGTCCATATTTCCTATAGGTGCTTCCATGGCTGTTTGTCCTGTAGGTTTATTTGTGCTAGTACTGCACTGGATAAGAGGTGCCAGAGACTTATCTAGCTGTGTCTGAACAGCTGAAGGTTCCTGAAATGTAACTAAAGGCACTAGATTGGCCGTGCATCCCGAGCGATAGTGTGATCTGTTGAATCCAGGTCTGTGCACGTAGCGATGCTCCGGCCTACGGTTATATGCATTTTGGTATTTAGTGCCCCAGGCACGATCCACGTGCCCACCTCGAGGAGCCCTCCCAACTTTGTGGGACTGGCCTCCTGATACCATGTGCCCTTTAGAGGTCCAGGACTTTTGAGTAATGCTAATTAAAGACCCCTGCCTCGTATTTGGCGTTGGTGGTGTTAATTGGACCAGGTGAGGATTGTGATAGGTGTGTTGGGATTCAGAAGTGATGAATGGAGTTGAATGCGGGATGTTCTTTGAAGTGTGTGTGTCAGTGTGTGTATCTGTTGTGTTTGTAAGAGCCTCGCAGTGCGGTGGGGTTCCTGGGTTACTTTGAGACATAGGCGAGCCGTGTGGAGTATCCTGCCAGAAACTACATGGAGTGTCCTGATGCATGCTGGAATAGGCTGTGTCCATGGACATAGGGGTGGAGCAATCAAATGGGGTGGAGCCAAGGAGCGCAGAAGATGAAGACAGCAACCCGTGAGATAGGCGCTTTATCGGGTCATACTCCTGTATAGAATAAAGCAAAAGATTGAAGTTAAAAGTGCCAACAATTAATTAGTTAGACAGCATGAACTCAAACTTGCATTCAAAATGCCGGTGATGCAAAATTCCTTTTCAGTGAAATCTTACAAAGTGGGTGGGGTCAAGTGATGTATTAAAGTCATGGATAGTTTAATGATATGCAAATGAGAAGCAAAGGACGTGGTTACATTTAATGAGAGTGAAGGTTCAGCAGTGAAACTAAAGATGCTTAACTTCTTAGGTGCATAAATTCATTCCTAATCAGGATGGGGAAAAACAGGGGTATTTTGGTCTTCCCAACCAGTAGCTATATCCCCTAACAAGCAGCAGCTACCAACCGGGGAGGATGAGGGCTAACACATGAGACCCTCTGGATTATAAGATATGTCCCTTAATTCTGTCTGCTTAATCATTAAATTAAGACACATAACCACGCTTCATATGTTTTGCATTTACATTCTAGCCATTTTTGGCAGAACTCATAACAGAACTCGTCACTACTAGATAAACATGCACATCAAACTCACACTGTGGGAGTCAGAGCTGTAGGTCGGTGACTGTGGTCCCCAGGCCTCTTCCCCTAAAGGAAGTGTAAAGGGTGTATATAGCCCACTGACAAGCAGCTGGAAATATTGCATCCTCCTCTCTCCTGGAAGCAGAGATTGTGGTAGAATTATATTATTATAACACCATCTCAGGCTGCATAGCTAAAAATGCAATCAATGAACTGTACTATCATCTGTATCACCTCTAAAGTACTTCACATTCAAATTCTGGGCCACATTTCCTACCTGAGTCTGATGCTTATTTTCATTATTTTATCTGCTGTACATACACTATATGACCGAAGGTTTGTAAACAGCTAAGCATCACACCTGTATGTGGTTCTTCCCCAAACTGTTGCCGCAAAATTGGAAGCACACAATTGTATAGAATGTCTTTGTATGCTGTAACATTACAGTTTCTCTTCACTGGAACTAAGAGGCCCAAACCTGTTCCAGCATGACAATGCCCCTGTGCACAAAGTGAGCTCCATGAAGACANCACTAATGCTCTTGCGGCTGAACGGGCAATTCCCCACTGCTGCACTCCAGAAACTAGTGGAAATCCTTCCCAGAAGAATGGAGCTTATTATAACAGCGAACGGGGACTAAATCTGGAACGGGATGCTCACAAAGCACATATGGGTGTGATGGTCATGTGACCACAAACTTTTGGCCATATAATGTAGATACGCACTGTCGTTTTGTCAGAAGCCACATATATAATTCTGTTTAAGATACTCAACAAAATGTCATTTTAAGGTGTGTGTGATGTTTGAGGCATACAATTTGCATGATGGTAACCTGGTAGCTCGTAACGGTTTCCTTTACTTTGCTACACACCATTCAGAGCTCCAAAAAGTTTGCAAAACTAAAGTAGTAACTTTAGAGACTGAGGAGTGTAAGAACGGTTTTCTTACCCCTTGGGTCCAACTCCACGTGAATACGGTTTCCCATAACTGAAGTGCTGTGAAGTTTTTGCACCGCGTCATTGGCCCCTCGGACAGTTTCAAAAATGACTTTGGCTATCCCTAAATGTTTCTTATTCTTGGGATTGAACAAAACCTCCACCTCTTGGATCTCTCCGAACTTTTGGCACATGTCCGTTAAGAACACGGCCTTGATGTTGTCATTCAGCCTGGCGAATGTCACCTCCTTTGGTGGGCCGACGTAATTCTCATCAATCTAAAAAAAAAAAGAAGTACTGGTGAATTAGTCATTCATTCTCATTTATTATTAGTAAACCAGTAATAAACCAGTGATGACCCAGAAAATAGTACAAATTTCCTGTTATAACCTTGAACTTGGGGACTGGAAGATTCGTCTCTTTAAACTTGGTCCAAAAGCGAGCAATTCTGGGGTCTCTGGCTTCTGGAGGGTGAATTCCAGGATTCTGTGGAAAATTCACTGTAGGTGAATAACGAATGCGACGAAGAAAACTAAAACGAGTATTAAATATGATTAGGGGAAATTCCCCTAATGTGAACACAAATTTTGGTCTACATTTAAGTACTCTGGTTGAATTTTCAAGGATATTAGATAATTTTGCTCTGTTTCTCCAAAGGTCTTTAAATTTCAGAGCTTGTGTATTTTCCTGTAACAGCATGTCCTGAAGTGTCTTATTCGTCTCATAACATACAGTTTGTTTGTTTTTTTAAGGAAACCACACATGGTATTTTTTTATCCATTTAAAGTTACATTCAACACTGTGAAACATCTGCAAAACAAGTTCATTTCTGTTATTACTTAAATATAAACAGCCATTCTGACACTGGAGACTCCTTCCATAAATGGTAAATAATCATCAGAAAAGTTCACCTTGCCAACAATTACACACATTGTTCTTTGTTATATAACGTTTTTAATTTGTTCATTATTACACGTAGACACCGCCATACACCTCCGTGTGAATTAGCTGTTACTATAGAAATCATAGCTTATTCAAACAAGCACATTAAAATAAACAGTGATTTGCCTCGCAATTAATCAATACCTTCGGACCAATCCTGATTCGAGAGTTCAACCGCAGTTTTGGCGTAAAAATTAATTGCTTAGTTTTGAATATTGGTTTATGTGCTGACATGGTCACATGACCTTTTGCTAGGCAGTGAGGTATTTTGCAAGTCAATGACTTTAAGTGTGACATCCATCACATGTGGAACTTTTTTGAGCTAAAGTAAAACAAAAACTTGTTTTAGTAATGTTAACAAAAACAGGTATAGAATCAATTTAGGTATTGAATAATATCAAGTTATTTATATTTATAACATAATAAAAAATATAATAAATGTTATTTAAGTAGCAGTTTACCCTCGTTAAAACGGGTTACAAAGGATTTCTGAAATAATTAGAGAATATTAGTTTTAAAACAATTAATCAGCACTGGTCGTTTGAGAGAAACAACCATTTCACCAGCAACTACAGCAAGCTGAATTAAAGCTACACTCTGCTATAACAGACAATAAACATTGTGTTTGTGTGGTAAAATATGTTCTCAAACCCAATGGAAAAATTCTTCAGGGTTATTATTATTATTAGGCCTAGACTTAAACCAGTAAACTTGCTTCTTAAAGTTTCATCACCAGAGAGTCATTACCGGCTCTATGTCTGTGGAAAAACAGCAACGCTTGTGGACTACGTAGCAGTGTAGTTGCGCTTAGCCTTCACACACAATTAAGAATGCAGAATTAAAAGTTTGACTGAGTGCTTGGTGACAGTTGGTGGAAACTTAGCCTTGCGTCACTCATATCACAGTCAACCTGTGTTTAGATTAGATTTGCCTAAGTCATTTATGACAACCACCACCTGCCAAATGAATAAATGTAAATGTAAATACCTCGTCCCATGGCCTTCTGCTGTATGGATGAATTAAAGCATAAGCATAACGATGCGGTTTAGCACCTGAGGGATGTCATGGTTCAGGGATGCTCAGGTAATTTCCTGCTTTCCCTCTGGGTTATTCCCATTGGAAAAAAAGCGTAAATGGCATGGATTTGGAAATGAAATTGATGATGATGGTGTGTAGTGAATGGATTTGATTGTTGAGCTCGTGATTGTTGACGTTTATGGTCTCTGTATTTACATCTATTTGCAATGGCCATATTAATATTTCAGTGTTTTCAAAGCCCGGATGGTCAGGAAGCTCTAGAAACAGCCTTAATGAGCCATCTACTAGGAACACCACTTAACACTCACAGGCGCACTGAAATGCAGTCCATCATAGCGGTACAGCTTTTCCTTTCCACCATCCAACACCGGATCAACAAGCAGTTTGTAGCTGCTCCAGTTCGGTGTTCTTTCCGCTTCAGATTCAACACATTCTGTGTTTGGGGGGAAAAAAAAAGGTTACTGAAATGTTTTAATCAAGATATTCACTTTGATGCTGATCGATAAGACAAGAGATGAGTTGACAGTATTACTATTACTACAACAGTTAATAACTATTAATACAATCAATATTACAAGATGATGTCTTACATGAAAAACATTTTTTTATTTCTTTAGTAAAATAGGTCTGAATACAGCTGTAAGTTGATGGCTGTAACACCTTAAATATGTTCTTTGTGATGACAGATCATACAGGAGGTGGACAGAATAATGAAAATCTGTAACAACGTTTTATTTGCGCTCCTTCTTGGAAAAATCAGTAGCCCAGAAACCTGGGGCAAACACTTTTCATGTCCGGGGTATTTTATTTGTAGCTGCCTGACGGACAAGTCAACAACCAGAGAATGAAAATAAACCTACTCCATGTTGACAGAACAAAACGCTTCATTTAGTGTTTCTTCTTCTTCTTCTTCTTTTGGCTTTTCCCTTCAGGGGTCTCCACAGCGAATCATCACTCTCCACCTATCCCTANCTCCCTCCTCTGAACATGTCCAAACCATCTTAATCTGGCCTCCCTAACTTTGTCCCCTAAACGTCCAACATGAGCTGGCCCTCTGATGTACTCGTTCCTAATCCTGTCCAACCTCGTCACTCCCAAAGAGTAGTGTTTGGTTAATGATAATGTACTTCACGGTGGTTTTAGAAGCAACAAGTGTTAGAACTGTTCTGGTCTCCATTAGCATTTAAATAATTGGTTAGCACAAAGCATATAAGTTGATATTTGTGATGCTCTGATGTGCATGAATGTAATTTTGTTTCACTGTTTCACAGTCTTATTAATTAACATGTATTAGATGACCAGTCAGTTTGTGCTCTTGGAACATCCATCCATCCATCCATCCATCCATTCTCTGTATGGGACAGGGGGAGCCTGGAGCTTATCCCAGGGGACTCGGGGCACAAGGCGCGGGACGCCCTGGACGGGATGCCGGCCCAATGCAGGGCACAATCACACACCCATTCACTCACTACGAACAATTTAGAGCTGCCAGTCAGCCTAAAACACAAGTCTGTGGACTGGAGGAAGAAACCGGAGTACCTTAAATTTTGGAGTCTAATTCTTGAGTGGCCTGTAATATTTTACTATAAATAACTAAATAAATAAATAAGCATATATACAATATAACAACTTTCTTTAGTGCCTGAAGAAAGCTAAAGGATAAGAAGTTAGCAAGCAGTGCTAGCAGGTTTGCAAAACTAGATTAAAAAAAAAAACACTGCAAAACATGATGATATGATTACAAAAAGCAATTCGTCTAAACTTTTGGTATTATTAGCCTTGCATTATGGTGTATTTCTGCTGTATCCTCTCAACCTTATACTAATATTTTAACCTACTGTTAGACTAAATATGAAACAATTATGAGACACTAATAAAGGTGTAAACGTGAAGGCTTGGTAAAAATGGCCGACACCATTAACACCTTACAAGATGCAGCTGTTCAGTGCAGAATAAACTGCTGGTTTAATAATAAACTAAAGAATGTACATTGTAAATTAATCTCAATATCTATTATACATGTAACAGTATATTTAAAATAATAATAATAGACGACATTTAAGCGGAAGAGAGAGACGGTAAACATGTTGAATGGAGTGGTCCAGGCCTGCGGCGGAATCACAGCATCCCTTACCGTTATCTCCCTCCTTCTCGCTGCTGTCGCTCATCATTTGCACTCATTGTACACTGTAATTAACAGCCGCTTCGCGTTCAGATGAAACTCTTCCACTTACAAACGCACAGATAAACGGTTCGTGTCGCTGCTTTTGAGGACGTAACAACGATTAAGACGAAAGAGGGCTCCCTATTTGGTCGTAGTGTTGTTCACCCTCAGTGGACCGCGGGGCGCTTACAGGTGCTTCACCCTGCCTTTACGCTGCGTCCGGGGTTGCCAGATTGGGACTGATCCCTTCTATCACTGTATAACGTAATACAGGAAATCTATTATTTCAGTTGAACAGAATTATGAGTTTTAAATATATAGAGTATTTTATATATATATAAACATTTAACCTGATGTTAAACTGTTGTTGCAATACCAGGCAACAGAGCAGCATCCAATACATCAATCTGGCGACCACAAAAAGAAAGGTGCCTACGTCACGACATTTTATAGCGTTCTGTCCAATCATATGATTCGAATGCGGAAATTCGGGGACGGTTATAAACATGGAGATGCTAATTAGCCTCTTACTTAAAAGAAAAACAACAAACAAACAAAAAAAAGGCAAAACTAAAAAAAAAAGGAAAGAATGTAAAGATTTAGAGGAGTCTTTTATTTATTAATCATTTTTATTTGTATTGTTTTGACACCTTATCCCAGCTATTAACAAGCTAACCGCTTGACTAGTTTTAGCGAACCAGCTACCTGGATACCCGTAGCCTAGGTAACAGCGACCGTTGCTCGGCAACAGGCAGACGCGCGGTCACAAGCAAGTCTTAATATCTACAGAAGTAGAAAAGGTTTTCATTTTAATTATCATTATTATTATTTTTTGTTGTTAAAATGTGAAACAGCAGCTAAAATACTGATGCTTTAGAAGGACAAACAATTTGGATTACATAATTTGTTTTTAAGTGAAAAAAAACTTTATTGTCATTGTACATATACATAAATATACAATTAATTAAAACAATCTCTGAGATGGTGAAAATGCTCAAGGACCAAAGTAAAGTGAAAGTGCTTTGTTTGTGGTTTGTGATATCAGGATTACAAAGACCAATACTGACAATAATTCACAGACAATATTGTGAAGCCCTAGTGCAGGTGTTGCAGAAGTGAAGATCCACCAAGTGACTGGATGCAAGTGCAAGACTCGACTTCCTTCTTTTCTCTCTTGATTTGTGTTGTCGACATCAAACCAAATCACGTTTAGAACAACCGGTTTAAATGGCTGAAATCTATTACTGATTAAAAAAAATTAACAAGCACATAATACCAAATGAAAGTTAAGGTAGTGTAAATGATTGCACCTTAAGTTATATGCTAGTCATTTAAAAAAAGCAAAAAGTATATATCTAAAAATTATATTTGAATACTAAATTCATTTTAAACTTCTTACACAGATTATATACTGCACAGTCCCATACATTCTTGTCCTACATTTCACAGGTCTCCTGCTCCGTGGCTGAAATGTAAAAATGTAAAAACACACAAGGATGAACGTCAAAGTTTTAAATGGGCAAATGTGTAGAAACCAAAATTAAAACTTTCTGTAAGTTAAACAAATGTGTGTGATTGGCTCTGCTACTGATTGGAATTTATTTTTGTTTAAAAAAAAAATGCTGTAAATTTTACAGTAATTTACTGACAACCTGGGTACTGTGTATGTGTGCGTGGTGGTGTAGGGTGCATGATCAAATTTCTTATTTCAAAGCCAAGATTTAAAATATTAGTGTTGAGTAAATGCTGATAATTCATGGTTTTATGTAACGTGGACAAATACGAATGCTCACTCACTCGAGGTAGCCGAATAGTCCGTCTGAGAGGACGCTCGAGAAGCTAGAAGATCAAATGCAGGCAAAAGTCAGTTGTTACGTTTTTATCGAAGTCTTCCGTGAAATGCCAGTAAAGTGTCTTAATGATATAAGTACTATAGTCGTAAGAATGGACGTGCGGATCTCTTCCATATAAGGAAGGCAGCTGATGGTGCGATCACACACACAAATAATACACTGATGGCGATGACAGTAATGTTTGGCCCTGGTCTGTCTTCTGCGAGCAGCATATCTGCAAGAATACAGCAAAGACTGAGTTAATTAACGAGGAACTGGCAGCCACTGAACAGAACGATGTTGTCGTACCCCAGTAGACATCCATCTTGTTGTCCTGGCTGAGGTGCATAGCCGTGCAGGTGTAGTTGTGTTCCTGTTGGAGCTCTTCCTCACTGATCTCCACAGTCTTCCTCATTTGATAGGTTCCATCTCCATTGGGCAGAAGACCTCTCGCAGTGACGAGGTGCTCGGGTATGCCCTGGCCATCCTTCAGCAGGGTCATGTTAATGTGTCGTGGGTAAAAACCAGTGGCCAGGCAGGTCAGTCGAGCCCCTCCGGAGTGCGAGTCGAGTTGCTTCATGACTCTCACTCTGGGTTTCACTGGTATATAAGAGAAGAAGAAGAAATCCTGATCATGATACAAGTAATCTAATCTTTATCCACCAAATATAAGTATTGTATATGATATATCTAACCCTAACTCTAACCCTAACCCTATTTTATGGATAAACTATTCCAAATAAAAGCTATTCCAATAACTATGTTACGTTGAATGAATTCCTGAGAGTGAATTTACCTTTTCTCAGTGCATAATTCCTCAGATCTTTAAGTAATATTTGTAAAGCTGTAGTGCATATCGGTTGCAGAAAATGGAGATAAAGCGCCTTGTGATATTCATACTTCACTGTGTCAAAGCCTATTGGCCATTTCACATCAGTGTGGAGCGAATGTTGGTGTATATTATAGTCCATCACAAATCCACTCAAGCCATTGAACGCATCAGTCATCTTCATTTGTCCTTGCTCATTATTGCTCAGCAATTCACAACACTCCAACCTCTGTTCCACATGGACACCTAGGGGAAAAAAAATGATTACAGTGGCATATTTTTTCCTAAGAAACGTTAAAATATATTACAGGCACGAAACAGATCACATGTATTGACTTTGTCACCTACCGTTCGAGCAGTTAAAGTGCTGCTTAAGAAGATGTGCTCGTGTCTGCATTTCTTTGTGCAGTGCTCCAAATATCAATTTAGAAAAATCTTGCTCTTCATCATTTATCGTCCTGTCTACTCTCATAACTGTCTTCTGCTTATCCGAATCATAGTATGAGACTATTATATCATCCAGCATGATCAGGACGGTGAACTCGGGGAAAGGCGTCTCTCCTATGATGAACATCGCCACGGAGCACAGCGAGTGGGAACCTGTGAGAACCAGAGATCAGGGCTGCGTTCCAATATTGTTCCTGACAAGCACTCATTGACTTTTTATCCTCCTGTGTGCTCATACCTAGTTAGAGGAGAGTACCGGTGAATTGGGAGAGTGTTAAGCTAAAATGACCCAGAATGCATTGAAATGAGCCTGTTAGTTAACACAATAACTAGTTAACGATTCTGTATACAGTATACTGAGGTTCCACTAGAAACATTGATCATTTTCCTATAACAGCATGCCTGGAAGTGTTTTATTCCTTATTTAACTGTTGGTTATTTTCAAAAGTATGTGAATATTTGTTACAAATTGAAGAACATACCTGTGGCAGATGATAAAAGTGTGAGAAGGTTTAGTAACACGTGAAGTCTCTTCATGTTGCCTGTGTTCTCAACACACTGTAAAGCTCTGCGAAAAAAATGAAAACAGTCTTGTTTCACCTTTTCACTGTCAAACTCCTCCCTGAAAGTTCTGTTTTTTTGTTGTTTTGTTTTCCCCCAACACAAATGAGGAAGGTGCATCAGTGCAGCATTCCAGGTCAAAATTCCCCAGGTTTAGTCTCTAGTCATGCCATGACACAGATAATACTGAAAATACAAAACAAAAAAAACAAAAAACAAAAGTGGGATTTTTTTTACAATAGCATTTTCTTTACCACATTTTAAACACTGCTATTTCAGATGTTTAAGGTGTTGTGATGGACAGTCAAATTTTACTACAATGCCAACTAGATGCTAATGTCGATTATGATCTAAAATGGAATTTGGCCAGACAAACTGAGCACAGATCAGCGTCTGTTCAGGTCTAACAGGTTTAGTGGCATGATCAGGTTAAGCTGTTAACTTTAAAATCCAATGCAGTGGGTTAAGGTGGCAGCACAAAGGTGGCACATATTCATCATCTGAAGCCGTTGTTGTTGTTGTTGTTGTTTTTGCTCTGTAGCAGGAGCACAGACATAGTGGGGTTAGATGCGTCAAGACTCAATGTGTCTTAAATAAAAATACAAGCAAAGTCCACAGGCCAGAAAACGAAAACAAGAGCAAGAGTCAAAACCAGGAAACACAAAAGAAGACGAATGCGAGGTTAAGACTTGGCAAAAACAAGGTACAGAAACAACAAACAAACTAATCCAACGTTTAACAGAGAACAGGTGAACACTTTAGGGTAAACAACCAATAGCAGGACAGAGTGGAGACAGGACTAGAGTAGAAACAAAAGAAGAGGAAATTTTCTGCCGAGCTATTTTCTGCCGAGCTACACTCCTGAGCTGCCGGTGATCCAGACCCCCCTACGCCTTGGACCAGATGAGCATCACTCCTGAGCTGCCGGTGATCCAGACCTCCCCCCCCCCCACTCTGGACCTGTCCACCGGCAATGCTTCACACTGCCGCGAAGACGCTTCAGCTGTTTCCTATGGACTACACAAATGCACATTGTACACACACACGCGCGCACTACAGTGTAAACCCATATTCTCTGTTGAGTCTGGTTCCTCTCAAGGTTTCTTCCTATCACCATCTCAGGGAGTTTTTCCTTGCCATCGTCGCCCTGCTTGCTCATCAGAGACGTCACACACACACACACTTCACTATACTTTTGTTTTCTGCTTTGAGACAATGACCTTTGTAGAAAAGTGCTATACAAATAAAAATGAATTGAATTGAATTGAAATTTGTGACAGGTTCATTGGATAATTAAGGGATCTTAGCTTCCAAGCATTCTGACAGGGAAAGACTACAAGGAACCAACGTTTTGCTAAAGATCATTGTAATTGTTAATTATACCCCTCATGCTTCCTGCTACTTTTTAAATAAACATTATGCAAACAGTTTCCTGGTATATAGGTAAATGTGATCTTTATACAATATACTGTATGGGCTATAGATAAAAAATTAGCCTAGAAGGTATGTCTTATATATATATATATATATACTGTAGATTGTGACTTAGAAAGCTGATGCATGCATCTTTGTAAAGGAGGAGGAGGAGGAGGAGGAGGAGGAGTATACATGTAGCAATAAAAACCAAATCAACAACATTAAGTAATATGTGCAAACAAAGGAAATGATCCGTGTACTACACCAGCACCATGGTGTTAGACATTTACCTGCTTATGCTTGCTCACTAAAAGTGATGTCCATTATTATTCTGTAAACCATTCTGTAAGAGGCATCATAGTACACTTCTGGATATCATATTAGAACCAGTTGTGGTGCAGTTTAATGGTTCCTGCTCATAGGATTACAGTTTTGAATGTTGCAGTGCATGGGAAAGTGCATGGAAGCTCAGCTGTCATCTGTCGTCTGTTTATCAGTATGACGAATACAAGGTATGATGATCACCCAGCCTAATATCACATGATACAAGCAGTTGAGGCTTAAGGGCAGCTTGCTGGTGCTGGAATTTGTACTACAACTTTCCCCTTACTAACCCAAAGCCTTAACAACAGAGTCACCACTTCCTCCAAACTTACAACACAATATCTGTGTTATGTTACATATCATTGTAGGACACTTCCACATTATTTTTTTTAAATAGATTTGCATTCAGTGCTTTATCAAAACAATGCAGAACACGCCATTTTGTATGACTAACATGTAGAACATGCTATTCACTACATTAAATAATTATACTGTCATGACATTATACTAAATAGTAATGACAAAAGAAAGAAACTAATAACTTTTTTTATTACACTGAAAAGCACTTTGAGAGGAATGGCATAATAATAATAATAATAATAATAATAATAATAATAATAGTTTTGCTTTAGATATAATCCATATCAAAACTAGAACAATAGAAAAATAGAATAAATAACAGCTAAATGCTGAAAGAATACATAGATGTTCGTTTCTCTGGTATTTGTTGACAGACTTTGGCCACTAGATGGCGATAAAGGTGTACAGGTTCACAGGTTCACTGACTTCTGAGACTAATTTGGTTTGAGTGGTCAGATTTATATCCGTTTTAAGATGCGTCTTGGTTGCACTGGTTCCACTAGGGGCACTGTGCTTTGCAGTTAGCTGCAGGCACACACTGTTAGGAATATAACACAGTACATCTGATCAATAAATGAAAATTACTGTTAAAGTTCCTTACAGGAGTAACATTTTGTTACAAATAGACTACATGTTAGGACTGATGTGCCTGTTAGGAATGAAATGTGCACTAGGAATAAAATACTTCACGTGAATAAAACACCTGATAGAAATAAAGGTGGCTGCTAGCATCAAAATGCCTACTAGGATTAAAATGCCTGTTAGAACCAAAGTGTGGGCTACAATGTAAATGCCTGCTAGGAATAAAACACCTGTTAGAAACAAAGCGTCTGCTAGGATTTAAATGCCTACTAAGAATATCATGCCTGTGCTAGAATTTCAGTGCCTTCTAGGAATATAATTTCAGTTATAAATAAAGTGCCTGCTAGGAATAAAATATTTCCTGCGTTAGAAATAAAGGCGCCTGCTAGGATTTAAATGCCTACTAGGACTAACATGGCTATTAGAAGTAAAGTGTGCTCTAGGATTTAAATGTTTACTAGGCATAAAATGCCTGTTAGACACAAAGCGTGTGCCTCTATAATGCCTGCTAGGAATAAACCCCTTTTAGAAATAAAGTGTCTGCTAGGCTTTAAATGCCTACTAAGAACATAATGCCTGTGCTAGGATTTCAGTGCCTTCTAGGAATATAATTTCAGTTATAAATAAAGTGCCTGCTAGGAATAAAATATTTCCTGTGTTAGAAATAAAGGCATCTGCTAGGATTTAAATGCCTACTAATAATAACATGGCTATTAGAAGCAAAGTGTGTGCCAGGATTTAAATGCCTACTAGGAGTGAAATCCCTGTTAGATGCAAAGTGCATGCTAGGAGAATATAATGTCTACTAGGAGTAAAATGCCTGTTAGAAATAAAATGTGCGCTCGGATTTAAATGCCTACTAGGAATAACATGGCTGTAAAGCAAGAATATCATGACTGTGTATCTGACTTTGGATTAGCCAGGTCTTTTATTCGTCTTCCCTCTTTATCTTCACACCTCCGTAGCTCTTGTTTAATCTTTCCTCATGTTTTCCTCTCTCACTCTCCCCCGTTTGTACTCCACTTCTCTCCATCTTTCTTGTCCTAACCTTTCTTTGTTCTCTGTCACTTTGATTTCTGTTTAATGTATTCTCTTAATTTCTCTGTATACTGTTATCGGTTAAAGCACCTTTGGAAGAGTGCTTTTGTGAAGGCCATCTTCTTCTCTCCCGCTACAGCACACAGGCGCTCACAGTGTTGTCTTCTCAGGCCATGTCAGAAAAGCTCGCTTGGCAAAATTGTTGATTAGACTAATTAGATTAGACTTCTTGTTCCTTCAACAATAAGACTCATTTTCATATCTCTGTTATATTTACAACTATACAAAATTTTGCTATATATGCTAAAGTGGAAGAACTCCAGGAAGTTAAGAGCAATAAAATTACCAAAGAAACAAGAGTAAACATGGATTAGAATAACACAAGGCAGGTACGCTGTATAGACCTCTACAGATGTGTGTGTGTGTGTGTGTGTGTGTGTGTGTGTGTGTGTGTGTGTGTGTGTGTGTGTGTGTGTGTGTGTGTATACATATATATGTACATAACAAAAATAAACATATAATTTTGAAATCATTTGGGGACCTGCCTGATGAATTGGCTACATTTAATATTATTATCATGTCATAATAATAATAATTATTGTATTAACTTTCTTTAATTGTGTGTGAAATGCTCTTAAATTCTTAACTATGATGGTTTAATACCTGAAAATGATCTATTTATGCTAATTATCCAGTTACTGTAATTACTCTGCACTCCTGTTCCATAATTAAAGGTAAACCAGTTCTTCACTGCCTTAAAGTCTTTGTTGCATCATTTTTGGCTTTAAGTAGTGAAGCTAATTATTCTGCCTTCAAAATACAACCAATTTAATGTTAAAAGAGAGCTGTCCTTTAAAACATGTCAACTTCCTCCTGTCATACATGTCATACTTTTTGCCAGCTCTTCAATTTAATAGTTAAAAAAAAAACACACAGTTCGACACTCTGAGAAGCAAACTGTTGGAAAACTTAGTTACAGCTTCATTGACACTGGAGACTCCTTCCTTCAATTACGCAAGTTGCAAGCATCCACATAATTAGACGCTACTGTGTATATTTATGGCCAATAAAGATCAAATCTGGCCAAAAACACACTGAATATAAGCATGAGGAGACACACCTGATCTATACAATATACAGAGAACAACAGGAAACAAAGGATACGTGTCATCTCCGCTCATAACTCACGAACAAGTATGTGCATGTTATAAATCCCCTGGGTCACGTAAGGGGAGTTTCATGTCACTGTTGTCTCAGTTGTCTCAGTGAGCATGAGTATGCATACACACACACACACACACACACACAGTGCGTTATAGGCAGGATCCTTTTACCAATAATATGTTAGGAAGACACCATGTGGTGTAAAAATCGAGCTCCATGCCCTCTGTCTGTGTGTCTCTATCTTTATTTTTAATGGACTCAGAGACGCCAGAGTTATAGGGACACGCTTCACCTCTGTAACTTCACCCCAATGTGTGAGCACATTTTTATATCTTGGTGGGGACCAAATGCCCCCCATGAGGATAGGACCTTGTTGCAACAATCCTTGGTCCCCAAAAGGAAAACTGCTTCAACTGCTTCTTTTTTTTATTACAGTGGCTTTTATAAAAATCTCAAAGAGCCAAATGATTTCTTGCATTAATAGGTCCTCACAAGGATAGGTGTATAATTGCAGCAGGAAGAAGCAGGACGGAGATCTCTTTAGATAAACACACAGTACTGGAGAAGTCCTCCATGCACCCCACACATGTACAAAAAAAATCATGTGTGGAACAGACTTCAGTGATTCCAGTGAGTTCTTTGATACTATTCAACTCAGAAGACAGCATATGGACCACATAATGTCTTTTATATGTTTACCATGAACATATTTGAATAAGTGTTTGGACAATATCATTTCTGTTCACTGGATGAAGTGAAGTGAAGTGAAGTGAAGTGGAAGTGCCTTTGTGGCCAAGTGTGGTGACCCATACTCGGAATTTGTGCTCTGCATTTAACCCATCCAAGTGCACACA
>CM074952.1:24455091-24491075 GCA_037577455.1 Pangasius macronema
GACCCGAGACTCGAACCCACCACCTTCAGGTTCACCTTCAGGTTACAAGTCAGACTCTCAGACCATTAGGCCACGACCGCCCCATGGATGAGAGCTCAGTAAGAGTTGAAAAGCATTGTGAACAGAACAGCTATTTTTAAGCAGTGAATTTTAAAAAAAAATCTTATATATATATATATATATATATATATATCTCACAAAATGCGTGTTCATAGAAAACCCGGTGATTTGTGTCAGTCATTTGGTGCTTCTTCAGTTGTGCAGTAAAGCTACAAGTCCTAAGTTGCTAACAAGTTAGAATTTTGCAAACTGCAGGTCTGATTCATCACATCATCTTTTCCAGAAACATCATTTGTACATAATCTGATTCATATTCAATAGCACAAGGAGGCTATATAGTTTTACAAAATGTCTAACTGCAATTATCATCCAGATCACTAATGATGTACTATTCTGCCTTCAAACTTTAGGCCACAAGTCCTAAAGTTTGTCTGAGTTTAACGCTGTATTAAATGATCCCAAGCTATAAACCGAGGGGGAAAAAGTGATTCAGCTTTAAGCTGGAGCTCTGACAAATATGTTTTTAGCTCTGTGAGATCCTTTTGTCCATTTTTATAGTTAATGTTTTGTCAGAAAACACATAGCTAAACTTTTTTGAGGTTATATAAGAAATCACTACTGCGAAATGATGCGACTATGATGATTTACACCAGCAGTTTGATGCTAGCTATGCTAAGCTAATGAGATTTGTTTACTTGCTAGCTATGTTGGTTTGTAGCTCCAGTGCAAAAGTAAAGAAACAAACTCTGGACACTGAACATGGCATTAAAGTGTGCAGCTTTCATTTTCAGCTGAACTGCAGTTTTAATTTAGTGGAGAGCTAAATTAATACGTCTGCCTTTTTATTTATTTATTTATTTATTTTAGCACAAGCGCTTTTGAATCAGCTATTCTGGCTAGTTAGGCAAGCGGCAATATATTAAGCAAAGCCACTGGACAGCTATTGAAAAAGAGCTATGAGGAATGTTGGGAAGAATGACTGTTTGAGCAACAGAGTGAAAGGTGAAGCCAGAATGAGAGAAAGACCTTGAGATGGAGATTGATTAATATTTGAAGTAATGTACAGAAGACAGATGAACAAGAGGAGAAAAAATGGGGTGAAAGTAGTGCTGAGAATAGAGTTACACAAACTCTCTCTTTCTCTCTCCCTCTCTGTCTCTCTCTCTCTCTCTCTCTCTCTCCATCTGTGTGTGAAAGAGTGAGCGAGGGAGCGCTGTGAGATACGGCGGTATTGTTTCGGTGACAGAGATCAGTAGCTGGCTGAATGTGCTTTATTTGCTGCACTCCCAGGCTAATAAAATGCGAGGGCTCCCGCTGCCCGTGGTGCCGTGCTGGGCACAGCAGGGGACACGGCTTTTTTGTGCTCCCCTGCCCAAATTATGGAGCCGTCAATACCCACCCCGGAGTCCGTCAATAGAGCCGCGCTTCGTGACTGATGGGAGACCAACTTCAAGGCTAACCCTGAAAAAAAGGGAGGGAAAAAGAGGGGGTGAATGAAGAGAGAGGAGAGAAACCTGACCTGTTTTTCACCAAATAAGGCCTAGGCCATATGCCTGATGAAGATGCTTGTTAGTGTGAGGTGGCGTGATGTTTTTCACCAAGCTGTTTATCTCTCGGTATCATTCATTAGCTAACAATTTTAGGTGTTCAGCCATTTTGTCAATGAAACCCCCTAGTGGAGAGGGTCTATTTCACCCTACGCTCACAAGAGCATGTGATGGTGACAGACGATCATTCATTTGCTACCTACATGTGCAACACCTAGCTACGATTTCAACAAAATCTACAAAGCGACGTTTGATTTTAGGTTTTCTCAGTTCTATGCAAATTAGGTATAAAGCTCTAAAGCAACAAATCGAACTATTCCTTAGACCAAGTGGTCTGATGTTTCTTCAGTTCCCAACTCACAACCTGCTACAATTAGTTTCCATTTACTGTCTGATGCCAAAAAAAAAAGGAAGAACAACCTATAAGCATGGTTTCATTTTATACTATCAGACTATTTAGCACTCTTGTGTATGCTAATGTGCATTTCACACATCGCTGTCTACTTGGCAGCCATCTTGGCAAGGCTCCGGTCTACATGAACAGGGTGAAGCAAATAAAGTTTCAAATAAAGTTTCAAACATAGATTTGAAATGGCTTTTAAAATCTGACCAAAAAGGGGAAACACAAAACAAACAAAGAAAACATTGTTTTTTTCAGGTCTGTTGCGTAAGTGAATTTCTCCATAACTAAAAGAGCAAAGTGGCCTATCTCTGCATCGGTGTAAGAATCTGATAGGCTAGATGTTTTTTGTTAATGTCTTAATGTCTTAAGCTTGTTTTTACTGAGGGCAGAACTTACGTAATACATCAGGTATATTGTCTCTACTCATACCATCTCTGGCAGCGTCCAATCAGAATAAATTAGCTCTGACTTCATCTGGGATTCATGTAAAGTAAAGGTCAATTTGTAATTGCTTAATTTTTTTTTAAAGAAAATTAGCTGAACTTTTATGCCCTTCTGATATTTTACAAATGGGAAATCCTGCAGGATTCATCGATACAGCCCCATAAACAGCATCACAGAGAATTATTAAACATCAACTTTCATATCGCTAGTTTAAAAAGGCGAGAGAGCGAAAGATGAAACGGTTCTTCTTTGCCATGAAAAAACATAAGGAAAAATAATATAATATAAAGAAAAAGCTAAACTTTTATGCCTTTTTCTTTTTTGGGTTTGAACTTTGTGGCTTTTTTTGGATGTTCTAAGGGTTTCAGAACACACTCTTGCTCACGCCTTCAAAGGGTGCGTATCATCTCTCAGAAGTGCCACCTAGCAGCGTGTGCATGCGCGGCAGCCCCACGCTGCGTGACGATTCTGATATGCTAATAGATCAGCGGGGCGTTACAGCCCGATACCCACACAGCCGCTTTAATACTCTCTCTCTCTCTCTCTCTCTCTCTCTGTCTCTCTCTCTCTCAAAGCAGTTCAGTTCAAAATAGCTTTATTCGAATAACTATATGAAGTACAATACAATATTGCCAAAGTATGGAAAGGAGAAGCTTTAAAGTTTAAATCTATAGCTGAGCACGCACTACAAATGTAATATCGGCAGTAAAGTAACTTGAAGTATGACTTGAATAATAATTATAATCATAATTTCAAAGTATCTCTTTTTTCCCTTTCCTTGAATTTATTTTACTTCCATACATTGCGTTCATACAAGCAACAGCTTGTCTGTATTGCACATGTAATAACCACTACGGCTATGGTTTATGGGCGTGGCCTGTCTAGCTTTTTTATTTATTTATTTTTTATTTTTTTAAATTTGAAACCGTAGTAGCCAAAAGGTAGCCAAAAAGGCCTGATTTCTTTCCATTGCTTGTACCACAAACTGAAATAAAAGCAAAATAAATGCCACTTGCTTGCTAGTGCGAAAGCTAGCTTAGATACGGCTGCTATGTAGCATATCCAGATAACAGTACAGTAAGACATGACCATGATTCAGTTGAGTTAGCAAAAAAAGTAAGGTGATAATTATAAGACAAATTAAAAGTGCATGAAAAGAGAAAGAAAATCTGTTTTTACGTCATTTCCCCATTCAGCTTGCACAAGGCTACACAGGTAGCTACTTCCATTACTTGTTAGCAACATTAGCCACATAGCTCCAGTGCTAAACTAAGGAAACTTTAGAGGTCAAACATACCTTGGTTGATTTTCTACATTTGTTATAAGATAAAAACAATTTGTTTTTTGAAAAACTATCATTCCAGTCAATCAGATTGCCGTGATTGCGTGCGTGTGAGACAGAGAGAGAAAGTGTGTGTTTAACAGTGAGAGTGTGAGAGGGCCTCTCGTCTCGTCATGGCAGCGTTAGCGCTCAGTCCCTCACGGCTCTCTTTCTCTCCGTGTCCGGGACTCACGCTGAGCAGGAACTTGAGCTGATTGGGTTTCATTCACTAGCCTACCCATAACCCCCCTACACGCACTCTGTCTCACACACACACGCACTCATAGGCCTCATCTCCAGCTGGGTGAGAGCGATTGTTGAAGCGCTGAAGGGTCACATGGGGGTCGATCACTGCGGCGCGGCTAAGCTAACTCCGACTCCCCCGTTTCTTTCTCCTGCAGGTTGCTATGGCCTGGTATTCGCTCTGGAATGACACACTGCTAGAAGTCCTCTTTTGTGTTCGCCGCCGTTATTGGAAGTGTGAGCATGATGGCACGTACACTCACACACACACACACACACATACAGACTTCCCCCCCTACAGACACACACTTTTACCAGAGAATCACTGGACAGAGAGCATTGTAATATATGCTAATGCTTAACTCACCCTCTTGGAGTTATTCTGACGTTGTGACTCATCAGTAAAAAGAGAAGATTAAAGGCCATTGGGCTTGTGCCAATAAACAGTTAAAAAACTTATTGCATTGTACAAAAATACTTATTTATGATTGGTTGACTGACACAGTCAAAAGTCTAATTAAAAACTCAGCCGTGGTGTGTTTGGTGTCCAGAGTAGTTCATAGTTTCTGTTAAACTATAAACCATAATAGGATTTTAGCTATATATGTTGATATAAATGTGATCGTCTGCACACGCTTAATGCCAATATAGGATTGCATAACGCACACCAAAGGCTGACAATATTCTGAGTCTTAACAAGACAGAATGATTCCATGTTGTTGAAAGACGCATTCATTTGAATTCACCTAGTCATGCGGATGTGTGTGTGGACGATGACAGAACGTTGTTCACCGGCTTCTATTCATCTCGGGCTTATGCAAACTTTAACTTCATTTTTGTTGGGTGGAGTCGCCTTTTCAAAAGCAAACCCGTCCCCCGAGGAGATTCCTACCCTAAAAACAAACAGAGAATATTTATTCCCATTCGGAGAGGGACAGAAGAGTGTTTACTGGCCTTAGAGCGACAGAAAAGACATCAGAGAGTCTCAGGAGAGTTCAAATCTGAACAGCTGCTCGTTGAAAAGAGTCAGGCAACACAGGGATCATATCGCAATAATAAAAAAAAAAAAAGAAGAAAAAGAAAAAAAGCTGGCCCCAAAAGCCATGGCTCATAAACAGGAGACACAACGGGGCAAATAGTGACAATAAAAACTCTAATGACAACAAATAATAAAGCCACAAAGACATAAAAGCGCCAGCTAAAGCCTATAGTGGTGCAGCCTGAGCTTCCTTCCTGCTTCTTTTGAACCATGTGTGTGTTTGTACCTGATGTGTGTTTGTCCGTATATCCTTGTTAACGCTGTGTCATTACCGCCGTCCCAATAAGTCAGATGTTTGTCACCCTAAACGACCCCCCCTTCCCTCCCAAAAAGCATCATCAAAGCAAATCCCAGCATCTGTGTCCCCGTGTGTGTCCACAGCGGCAAACGTAGATCTCAGGGTTCAAAAACATATGGCCAAAAGCCTGGCTGAAATTAAGGACACATGTTCATCCTAGGAATAATTTGTTCTCAGGGAGAAGAGAACCCAAAACATTGTTTTCAACAAGGCTATAACGGAGTTGTGCAGAATGCTCTTGGCTATGCTATTCTGCACTGTGATTCAGAAACATAACATTTCCATTAGAGTTGCATTTACAACGGACCTTCAGCGTGGTTCAGATTAAAGTGATGATTTAATGATTGATTATGTGCTTTCCGGAGGAGCTGGCATGAAGGATTACATTACTGAAAGGGCGGGGTCAGCGATTTTAAAAGTCATTCCAGCATCTGTTATTAAAATAATCAAGTATTCATCACCTTATTGAGCAATTTTTTGAAAATAGCATTATTTTACATTACACTGTGAATCCATAGTGTGCTTTAAAAAAAACAGAGCGACTCTATGAGCATCTCTACTTCAGATTTCAAATCACTCGATGCAGTTATGTTGCACACGATTCATCAGTGTCAGTCATGACATCATGTTATTGGTTATATGTTTTCATTCTGAGATGCTTTTCTGCTCACCACGGATGTAAGGAGTGGTTACTGTAGCCTTCCTGTCAGCTCAAACCAGTCTGGCCATTTTTCTCTGTCATCATCAAGGCGTTTCCGCCTGCACGTCTGACTCTCACTGGATGCTTTTTTGTTTTTCACACCATTGTGTGTAACCTCTAGAGAAAACCAATGGCGATCAGCAGTTTCTGAAATACTTAAACCAGCCCACGCTGACCAACAAACAACCACAGTGGTCAAAAGTCGCTGAGATCACATTTATATAGTGTATGTGTGTGTGTGTGTGTGTGTGTGTGTGTAACAGTTAAGATAATTCATTGCTGATTAACTGTTTCAAATGGTTCACAATCTATATTGTCAGTCCATTATGTTATGTTATGCTATCATGTTTTATCCAAAGATGGAAATTTGATTTTTTTTTCCCTCCATGTCTTTTTGGTTGTTTGGACACGTTAGATTGTGTGTGAAAGACGAGCGCAATGACGAGTTTGACAGCTTGTCAATCAAATCAACCGTGCCCTTAGTTCATGGTGATGTCACAGCACTAAAGTTGACTTTTTCTAAAAAAAAAAAACACTCGTAAATCCCTACAATCTTTGGCAACACAAGATCAAAATAAGAGCTGTTGACTGATGTGAACTTGACACACTTTCAATGCTGAGGCTCTTCTCACCCTCCGGATCGACCTGATTTATCCTGATGCTCTACTTCGGATTCACTTTTGCGTCTGGTTACTCACGAGGTTTATTTTTTTTTTTCCTTATGACATCTCAGAGTTTTTCCTCACCTCTGTCGCTCATTAATGATCTAAATCTACATCTGGTAGATTTGTGACAATGTCTATTGTCATAAGTGGCATTCAAATGTACTAGAATTTAATTTAATAACCTTGATGAAATGAAAGTAAAATTAAATAAAATTGACGTACCATAAGAAAGCATTACTCATAATTGATGAGCAGATCTGATCTCAGTGGGGTGAAGGAAACAGTTTCATCTCCGCCCCATGCTTCATCATACATCTTCACTGCTTTTCCAGGTCGCCACCACTAATTACACATGAGAGCAGTTCTCATGTGATGTCACATCCTGCCTGATATATGGGTTCACAGGGGGGGGAAAAAAAGAGTCTCCGTCTTATTCCGGCTTCTTTATCTTTCTTCCTCGGGATAAAAACCAAAGCGCGGCAGACATCTTTGACTTTTCTCCAGTCAGTCGTTAAACACAATCGCTCGGATATGAAAAAAAGAAGAAGGTTCTTATTGGGGAAGGCTTTCATGTGCAGGGCAGGATGCCATCAAGAGCGTGCGCTGAAGAGAAGCCATAGCTGTTGTGAAAAAGAAAGAGAACGTACACTGCTCAGTGGGGTGAAGGAAATAAAGCCCTTTAACCTCATAGTCTTTACAGACTGCGCTGTGTATACAGTATGTGTGCATGCAGCAGACGCCTGGTTCTATTTTGGTTGCATATAATAATTAGATATATTAGAAATCAACACCTGATAATTATACTAGCTTAATTAGTCTAGTTGTTTAGTTGGTGGCATCCTGTCTAAGCACCAAGTTGAACAGTCAATGGTTCAGAGTCTAGCTCAACCCTCAGTTCAACCCTCCAGACAGTCCTGGGATTTGAACTCACAACGCTCAGGTCATTAGCACAAAGCTTTAATCTCTGAGAAACCACTTCCACAATCCCAGACATTTTAATCGCACCCTGCACACCATTAGAGAGAAACATTTAGTGCTGTTATGGGAAATAATCAACAATTCGGTGGTATGACGAAGCAGAGTTACTGTTACCACCGGAAATTGATTCTCTTCCTGTAATAGCACATCCACAGCAAAAAAAGAATTAAAAATGACACATTAGATTTAAATTGCCTTGTCCTGTTACCAAAAAATCACAGATCCCTCCATCCTGAAGACTTTCCCATGCCAGAAAACATACCTCTGACTGTTACAAAGTGCTGACACTGGAGACTCCTTCCCAAAATAGTCAATAGACACCTATAGAATTATAGAAATGATCAGATGCAAGGCAAACTTTCTGATATTATTTCTTAATATTTTTCCTAATACAGTACATCCTGATGTGTTTTAGTCACTTCATCTGGATGTCCTTATTCGGACATAACGTTCGCTTCACACTTTGTTGATCCATTAGGCCTGTTAGTGGATTCTTGGGAACTTGACTTATTTGATTATGTGCTGTGGTCTAGATTTTCTGTGTGAATGAAATTCACCAGAACACAATGTTTACTGCACATCCTCCTGGGTATTTCTGACGCCCCCGCCACAGATGTGACAACAATATTGTTCTGTTTGTTCTGTTCTTCCTCTTCAGTTGATGGCCTGGTGTTTGGTTAACCACAAGCTTTTAGGGCCTTTCTCAGATGTGTGCACATTTTGTCCTCATTCAGTGTTAAAGGGATTAAATCAGCATTTTAAAAAATTCATTTAAAAAATAGATTCTTATGCAGAAACGACTTGGAAAAACTCATCCACATCATCATCATAAATTATTATTTTGTTTATTGCTGCAACAATATGGAACAAGGTTCTTTAGGGAACAAACAAATGGTTCTTCTATAAGTAAAATTCACATAAGGCTACATTTACACCAAAGAAGTTAAAGCTCTTTACAGCTTGTCTTCCAGGCCAGGTAAACACACCTAGCAAAGGCCTGCAAGCAGAGCAATTAGCTCTGAGAGACCTACACTTACCCACAGGGTTAACGGCTTTCGGTGTGTGTGAGTGTGAGAGAGAAAGAGAGGGAGAAAGAGAGAGACACCACTCAGGAGATCAGAGAGAAAGTAACACTCGGGAGAGACGCCAAGTCAAAGGTGCCAGCGGAAACACTTTCACAGAAATCCCCGCTCTCTTTGTTTGTCCTCTGTGAGCGAGACCCAGCCTCTCTCGTTCAATCTTGACACAAACAAGTGGCATCTTTCGCTCATCCGTGAATGAGTGTCATCCCTTGTTTTGTTTGATGTGGCACTCCGCTGTCAGCAGCTCCGGACAGATAAGAGCGGTTTGTTTCTGTCTTCTGGGTTTTGTAGATTTTTTTTTGGTCTTTGTCTCTGTGTGATTTGTGTCACACAGATGTCAATCAAAGTGGGGACTGATGGAGGCCATTAGCTCCTGAAACTGGAATTGGAATTATTTCCACCTGATTTTGCTGTAGCAGACGAGAAATAATTCGTAAAGATGATCTGACGTAGAGAAAGCACTTTATCACACAGTCATGTATAAAATTCAGCTAATAAAGATAATATTGGCATCTTCTCATACAATGTGACACGTCAAAGATTCCCATAATCACACAATCTAAAATCAGCTTTAATTTAAATATCACTAATGATATTTAGACAGTAGCTGTTGGAGTTGATGGTGCTCCAAATTGCCCCACCCATCCTGTGTGTTGATTACATTAGTAATCATTGGTACATTAGAGACACATAGGAAGTAAGAAATAACCCAGAAGGTATATTCTTCTCAGTGGCGCCAACATTAAGGTGTAGCATTTACAATTTTTGACCTATTGCTACGTCGATACGGGAGACATCGGTTAAAGCAGCGGCCAAAACAAACACAAAACAAAATTCACCGAAGGGGAAAGGACGCTCGGCTCTTTGGCCTTGCTATTTGTTTTACTTTTGCTTGCACACATCTGAAAAACACTTCTCTTTTCTTTCAATCTCTGAGCCACTGGCTTCACTCGACAGTGTCACACAGTTCACCACTCGAGTGCCTCTAAACAAGGTGCTTGTGCAGAACGCCGGATAAATCTGCTGTTCTCCTGAAAAGAGGACTCACTCGAGGATGCACTCACACAAGGGGATGGAGAACGGAAAAGACAGAAAGGAAGATCTAGGAGGATTTAAAACAGCATGTTGTATTTGCTATACGTAATAAAGGAAGCATAACAGAAAATGACCCCACATGGATGATGTATTTTTTTTTTAATGCAACAGATATCAATTTACAAAAATACGACACAGTAGAAATAGTAGAGCATGAAGAAATACATTCTATAAACAAATAAAAACCTACAATATACCTACAATCATTCATTCATCTTCAGGGTCATGGTGGATTGCATCGAATTTATAAAAGACAACAGCAATTATGACACATTCATTATAATATCATGAATTATAACAGTTTATATACCACTCTAAAAGTGTTTATTAGTGAAACAAATGTATTAAAAAAATTTGGGTAACATTGTAAAACATTTACAGATACGTTTATAATTAACAGATTAAACTAATAATATTCACAATGTACTTAACATCTGAATTTTTATGACTCTGAAGTAGCACACTGTACCGCATAAATTTAATGATCAAATTATGATCAAATCAAAAAGGATCAAATTATCTTCTCTGTTTTTTTTGGGGGGGGATTGCAAAATTTGTAAGGTCAATTCCAATTCCAGTCCAAACATGTTGGAAGGTTTTCTGGGTTGTCTGACAGTGTTTTGTGTGTTGTGCCCATTCTGCATTCATATCATATGGAAATAACCTTGACAGCATCGACTGCTAAAAAATAAATAAATAAATAAATACAGAAATGAGGCTGCTGACTACATAATCATGACATGCTTCCAAGGAAATTAGGGTCCTAAACACCTGCATTTTTTGACCTCATTTCCTCTAATTGTGGTCAAATCTCCCCAGCTAGCTAGCTTTGACTTATCACGTGACCGCTAATAAGAGAACGCCACATTTCATAGCTGAAACATTGCTAACTTTTTGTTGAGGACACAAACATGATGTGCTACATGATCATAAGCTTATTTATTTCCCTTAGTTGGCATTAATGCATTAACTAGCTAATGAGCTCAGCATATGCTATTACATTACACTCCATTATTAGCTTATTGCTATATATTATATTAGCTGCCATTTTCAGTCAGGTTTCCAGGTGACCAAAACATGTGACTAGGCAGCACACTTACATGCTTACATTTATAATTTGTCCACACCTTAGCCAACATTTCAGGTATCATTCGTCTTAACATTCAGCGTGCTATGTAAACACTATTCGTTTATTCACTACTCCATGCTAATTCACTGACAAACAGTAAATTAGATAAGTACCTCTAAAAACTCATAGCTAGCTAGCTAACCTAACTAGCAAGTTATAAAATGTATAAACTGCTTAAGGTGTGAGGTGGCATCAGACTTCTCGCTATCTACGAAATATATTCTTCGGTCTTAAAGTCTGCCTGTGTAAGCACTTTAGCGAATCCACATTTCACAAAACCCAAATGCCCACAATTTGGTCATACCTAGTAGATTTTAGAAACCTCTTTGCATCAGTGTACTTTTTGGGCTCTCATAAAGGAATAGCTGAGCCTCTCTAAGGTGTCATGGCTACAGGGCTCTATTCCTCCTCTCACCTCAAGAATGAGCCGCTAGGTCTTTCTTGCAGTGTATATGTGAGTGTGTGCGAGTAAAGGTGATTTGAGGGTGTTTTGATATGAGAGCCAGAGGAATGTGCACAGGTGTGTATATATATGTATGTGTGTGTGTACATGTGTGTGCGTGTCTGAGCGAGTGTAGGGGGAGCGATGAGGTAAGCGCTCACAGCTATGAAACCATATCTTAGACAGATTAAAAGGCATTTTCCTCTGCTCTTTTCAACGTAGCCAGGTGTTAAGTCCTGGATGTTTCTTACTGCGTGTGTGTGTGTGTGTGTGTGTGTGTGTGTGTAGCTCTGAGGTAGTGGAAGCACACCTACATTATCTGGGTATAAAAAGTGACTCATTGGTTCACTCTCTGGTTTGTTATATTCTGTAAAGATCCTTTGTGTCATTGGAGTGAAACATCTATAGCTCATTTAAAACCATTTCACCAAAGTACAAAGCTCGACGTTTACTTATTCTGTTTACTTCCTGATAAAACTGTATCTGCTGCAAGGAAATGCTTTATTTGCTTTGGCAATGTACAGCTACAAAGGAAGTGCAAATACACATGCTTGATAAAAATGAATGGGTTAAAACCTTCGTATTGACCTTAATAGTGAAGCGTGAAATGACTGAAACCGACCCTTTTGCTTCCAGTTGTACAGTTTATTCATAATTAAGGCTAGTTCATTATACCACAGTTATGTTGAATTCTCAAGTCTTAGTACGTAATTGTTGAAGCTATCAATAACAGAAGGTGAAGTTTTCTGTGAGGAGGAGTTTATTTAGAGTTAATGGAAGGAGTCTCTTTTGTCAGCTTTATAACAGTTTGTAACAGAGGTATAGCTATAAATTTTTCTTTGTAAAGTTTTCCTATACTGGAAACTCTTCAGGACTTGTTTGTTAGAGAACATACCTTAAACAAACAGTTTCAAGAAGACCAAAGGGCCATTGAATCATGTCCGGGACACAGTTCTGGAAAAGTATCAATCAACATTAGCAACATTAAATCCATTATTTAAAAAATGGAAATATATTGTAAGATCATGACTCTGCCTAGAGGAGGCCATCTACCAAAAAGTCAGTGCCTGGGTAAGGTGTGGATTGGTCAGAGAAGCAACCATGATGCTACCACCATCATGCTTCACTGTAATGATGCTGTTCTCAGAGTGATGAGCAGCGCTGGGTTTCCACCAAACACTGTTTTTTGTGCCAAAGCCAAAAAAGTTCAGTTGTGTCTTCATCAAACCAGAACTTTTGTTTGCCTTTGTCTAGCCGCTCTTCGCTGTGGCAACCCCTGAAGGGAAAAGCCAAAAGAAGAAGAAGAAGAAAGAAGAAAGAAGAAGATTCTGGGTGAGATTGTTGGGTCCAAATTTAAAAAAAGAAGCACTGAACATGTCTTACCTGATCAGTGTGGTAAGACGGAGACGTACTGTATGTCCATTAATGGTTGTTACATCTTTTATTTTAATTTTATTTTAGCTCATAAGGTTTTTTTATTGTGTAGCTAAAATGAAAACAGGTCTCACACAGCATACTTACTGAGGCTTATTACGATAGTAAAGCTGTCAAATTTGTAATGCTGTCCTGGATGTGTAATGAAACTGATTATCTCTCTCACTCACGAATACACATGTAGTACACACATCTTCACACAAAGCAGAGACAGCTCTGAGCAGCAGTTCTCCTCTTAATTGCAGATTTGTTAACCACAACTTTTACCACTATACCATACTGTCCTGGCAGGATGGATTATAGTGTGGTTTGGCAAGCGGACTCCTCAAGATCTCAGGGTTCTGATGTACATAAATCTGATTGAATTGCATTGAATATTATTGGCATGGACATCACAAAAGTCCAACACGTTTTCGTAACCCAGTGCTGGATGACCGCCCGTCCTGTCATCATGGTCTTTCACTCATCTTGCTCCCTGGATTCCATCTGGCATACACTTCCGAAGCATTGTGTCCCAATCCCAAGACCCTCAACCACAGCTCTCTGTGCTTGGATTGTATTCTGCCAACATTAAAATAAAAGCATATGCCAAATGAACACTTGGTTGGTTCTCCTAGAAAGAACTCTTTCACATTGTTTCCTTCTAGGAGATGACGTGAAGTGGACTTGGAGCTTGGTCAGTTCTTTTCAATTTCTCTTCTTTACCCCCACACAGTTTTGCTCATATTTCATTTCCGCTTTTTCTCCTCCACTGCATTATTTTTCCCAACAGCATTGTCTCATTTCACAGTTCAGTTTCGGGTAAACACTGAGTGACAGTGAAATTGTGTGTGTGTATGTGTGAGCTACCTCAGTGGCGCTCCTCTGTTCTGGCTAATCCAAACACAACTTCAGAGGGAGAAGCTCTCCGCATGTGGCTGCATGAAAGGGAACGGCAAGCCTCGGGTGAAGAGACAACATCTGAGAAGAAAAAAAAAGGAAGAAAAAAAAAACACAGCACACCTCCCCGTGTCTCGGCCCATGCCGAACTTCAGGAAAATGCAAAAAAATGCTCGTGTGTCTATGCAAACGCCTGCAGCGCCTGTCTCTACTCTTCAGCTTCCAAACACGATCTGTCAATTATGGCGTCCGCAGGATTAGCTGATGCTTTGAATCACATCATCAGAATATTCACTGTTTTTTTGGAGGGAGTGAAAGAAGAAAGGCTGTCTATAATGCATAAATTACACACACTGAGCTTCACGCCAGGTTCGGTTTAAGAATCTTAATCTGAATGCAGTGCTGGTTCTAACTTTCTAGGGGCCTTAAGTCAGGGGTTCGCAAACTTTTTACAGTAATAATAATAATAATATTTTGCGTATTTATCGAAGCCATAACACAATTTACAGAATATAAGTGCATTTACATTTTTATTAGATTCAGGTTGACATTATAGTCCCATTTGTTTTTGAGTTATTGAGGTTTGGATTAAACCCCATTTAATTCAGCTGACCAATCAAAAACACTAATAACTCTAACAATTCAATAATAAGTTAATATGATTGAGTAGTATTGATAATTAGTGCGTATCTTTTACTTGGGAAGGTGTATTTTTAGAGGATCAAGGAACCTTTCCAGCGATTAGGAGTAGCTTCTTTATTTATATCCCTTCTCTACTCATATGAGGTGAATTTCTACCTCTGAAACATTTCCAGGAACTTTAGGTGCATCTTTTAAACAAAGAAACAAGGCCCAGTTTTGGCTACCTGACTGTAGTTCTAGTAACCGTTTTAGTTCCTGCTTCCAAAGAGGTGTTTTGTCTGAGGACCTGTAGTGACTGAGGTGGAGTTCTCTGTACACCACTGAGCTTTACAAACTGACCAAGCCTATTACATGCTATTTAAAAAACCCAACAAGCAGAGGTGGTGCAGCATATCCGGTAAAACGGATCATTTCCTCTAGGCTTTGTCAGGCAAGTCAAAAGCGACGCAATTGTTTCTTTGTGCATGCTGGTAAAGGCAAGGCAGTCATAGCAACGGCTAAACGCTACTGCTACATGCTGTATTCAGCTTGTTCACAAAGCTCCATTAATGTTAATACACTCACATAAAGCAAAAGCAATTAAGGACAACTTCAGTCTCAACCTCCTCCATGTTCGCTGTGTTGCTGTGTCACTGTGTCACGGTTCTTGCAGTATAATAGAAATTCAAAAAAGTATCGATACTGAAATGCTGTAGTTTTCATTTAGGAGTGCTACAAAACTCTGAGAATTCCTGAGATGTTACAGAAATACCCAGTGGAAGCTAGTTATCGAAAACAAAACATAAGAACAGCTTACTTTATCTAGCAATGCTATCCATGACGTTGTTGTCTGTTTAGCTAGCTAGCTATCATAGCTAAGCTGATAAATATGGTAAAGATAGCTTTCAGCAAGTAGAGTGTTTTCAAACGTTTTTTTGGAAAGCTTAGCTAAACATCACTGGAAGACTAACATACAGTATTGATGGCTTTTGTGAGCTATAAATGTAGCTGCATTTTGATCGTTTTTTTTTTCCTTTTTCATTTCTTTATTGTCTCTAATTTAGGTCATGATTCAAAACTGTCCGAATCAAAATTGTCTTGTTTGCCAAAGTAAATACTGCTGTCATAATTTTCATCCCACATGATAGTTATTGGAACTAGCACAGGAGATTTGATGGCGTCTTTCTTCCATCGCTCCATCTGTAACTGCAGGATCATTGTGTCTCTCAGGAGGAAGTAGACATCCCAAGCAATGAGAGGGAAACAGAGAGACCAGGAAGGAAGGAGAGAGAAAGAAATCAATGGAGCAAATATCGCTGCAGGCTCGCACAGTTTTATCTGCCTTTGAACGAGTCAGCTTTAATTTGGCTTTGATCTCAATTTGCTGCCGTATACGGATCTTCTTCACTCCTCCATGATGACTGGAGAGGAAGGCTTTCTACCGGATTTTCATCTTCTCAAGCTCTCGCTTTTCATCTTCTCGTTCTCTTTTTCTCCGTCTCTTGCTCCAGCAATAAACCAGAATAACCCCCTCCAAATATGCCATCAGTTTTGCTCGTTTAATTTGCTCAAGATGGACCGAGGGGACTCCAAATCACCACATTCTAGCTCTTAAGGACACAAATGAGATATAATATCCTGCTCTAAACTTTTATTAAACTCAGATATTGGTGTTTAAATATTTTACTGAGAATTGTCCTTTTTTTTAAAAAATATACCTTGGATTTTGACGCTAGTCCATCGCAAAGCTGTTTTGTAGTAAATACAGAATAAATCACAATTAAATTCACTACATTTCTGCAAACAAAGGCAAAGTGTAAGCGCAGATAGTGTGTCTGTGACGTACAGAATCATTCCTACTGTGAGATATTTTGCACAGATTGGGACAGGGAAAGGGGGATTATGGAGTGGATACCGTTGGTACAACAGACATGCATGTGCACCATGGTGACTTTCTTTCCTACCCAAAGGCTTAGAAAAAGAAGAAAAATGTGTATCCATTTTAACAATTACCATTTTTGAGGGGTTAGTTTCGGGTCTTTCGTGTGGTATTTGAGCTGTAGTTAGGCTGGAAATTTTGCTGAAACCTGGCAACCCTGGTTAAAGATATTAGCTCTACTGTTTGCGCTCTGTGCTCAAAATGAGGCGCTGTATTGTATTTATTATATTATATTTATATTATATTAACATTACTGCTTTTTATTTCAGGGTTTGCCTTTTCTCCGATCTGTTACTGCATGTGTGTACACTGAATACTCTGTAATAAAGCAGACCTCCGTGTACATTTCAAGCGCAGGACTGAGTTTGGAAGTCGCGAGTGACTTGAGCCTAGTGTAAACTACTAGGAAAAGAAGAGTGCCGTCTGTCTACTCAGTTGTGGCCTGTGAACCATTCAACCATTCACCAAAGATGTTTTCGGTTTCTGTGCCGCATCCTGCGTGAGTCATCCAGACAAACACATTCCCATACATTAGTCCTGCTTGCTGGCTCGGGAAAGCGCATCATCCTGGGCTTTCAAGCCTCAGTGGACCAAATGTGCAACCCAAATTTATATCATTATACAAATACTAACTTTGCTGCAGTGGCTGAGCTGCATTACTAAGAGATTTAGCACACAATTAGGGAAAAAAAAGGGAAATTGTGTGGAGTTTATTTTTGGCTGAACTACCTTATGTACAAGTTGCCTCGAAATTGCACCAGTGATGGTTTCTCTCTCTCTCTCTCTCTCTCTCTCTCTTGCTCTCTCTCTCTCTTCCTCTTATTCTCTCATATATATGGACACGGCTCTTCAGGTTGACACACAGCACAGCTGGTCAAGTTCTCACTGACCGCCCCCCTCCATCTCTCCTGCCCTGTCTTCCCCCTTCTCACCCGCTAAGGCCTCATCTCATCTGACAGAGAGATAGCGAAAGAGAGACAGAGAGGGAGAGAGAGAGAGGGAGAGAGAGACAGAATGAGAATGCAGTGGCACTGAGCCATCTGGTGACTCTTAGTACACGAAAAGTTAATTTGATCTTGAATGTGAAACCCAAAACACATCACTCCAAACTATCCCCAACTCTTGTAAGTGTGTGTGTTTATGTCTGTGCACAGTGTCAAAAGTTTTAGCACCAAAAAAACAGGAACTGTATTTTTTTCCATCAGCAGTCAAGGCTGAATTTGTGTTAACTTACTTTGTTAGCATTACTTATGGTTAATCTCAAAACAACAACAGCATCGCTGAATCCTCAGTTTAGAATGTGTTGAAACATGACCCAGTGTGTTGATTATATATATTTCTATAACTGCAGCTCTGACAGTCATTTCATAATTCAAATCCTAAAAAAATGTTATTTAACAAAGAAAGACGGGTCTTCTGATCGTGGGGGTTTTCTGTAAGGAGATGTTTAACATTTATGGAAGGAGTCTCCAGTGTCAACGCTTTGTAACAGTATGTTTTCTGCCAAAGCCTTCAGGGCTAAAGACTTTGGTAACATGATAAGCTTTCATTTTATGCCTTATTATTTATACATCAATAAGAAAAAGAGAGGCTGGTGAGGGATACGGTTTCTGTTTGCTATGTTGATTTTTATGTTTGCTAAAATGTAAAAACATGAGCTACCTTGTCCGACGACATTAAATATAGAAAGTGTATATAAATATAGAATGGATAAAAAGTATGATGTGTTGCTCATTAATAAATAGAGAATTCTAATTGTCGGCAAGTCGCTGTGGTGTAAGGAGAATAAAACACCTCAGGATGTGCTGTTGCAGGAAAATAATCAACTTCAGGGTAGGAATAATAAACATGCTTCATTAGACCACTCTATTATTTATTTTTAGCATTGTTTAATTCTAACCGGAGTTAGTGGGGTTTTTTTTTCGCACTTGAGATTAAATTATGAGTTTTGATGCATTTATAAAACAGAGTTTGCAGGTTTGTGTGTGTGTGTGTTTGTGTATGTGTGTGCGCAGGATGACACACAATAGAGGTTTATACTTAAAGCTCTGGGTTGTGTATGTGTGTGAATACATGAGAGTGCATTGACTGGGGTTGTCTGAGTTCTCGTTGCATTGAAGAAGAGCGAAGAGTGAGGGGTCTCTGGCAGAGAAAGGCCAGCGCTCTCACTGAGGAGAATGAAGAGGAGTCTAATCTAATTTAGGTGGAGAGAGTGTGCGTCTGTGTGAACTGTGGGAATAGTACGTGAAGACCCTCCGCATGAATGGATCCTCCGGAGCCAAAATCAGCGGGGTGTCCCCATATCCCCCTTTTTTTTTCTATCCCTCTCTCTTTCTCTCTCTTTCTCTCTCCTATTTCTATCCCTCACTCCCTTCCCCCATCAGTCACACTGCTGAATCCAGTCCTGGCACTCAAAGACGGATTAGAGAAAAGAGAGAGAGAGAGAGGGAGAGAGAGAGAGAGAGACTCCTTCCTGATTAGCGATTCACACTCAAGTGCCCTTACAAGGACCTCGGGTAGTTTTCAATCACTTCATTATCTCTTAGGAACACACAAGTGATCTATTTGTTTCATTCACTCCTATAACCTTTGGTCACCTCCGTAATCCGGACGTACTAGGACCGCGCCACCTCTACCATCTGGTGCAATGCGATATGTTTGCAAACTTCTTAATTTAACATTTAGCAAACTTTAGCTAGCACTTCATTCCCAAGAGTGGGATGTCTTTCTTAGGGCTGAAGCGATATAAAAAATTCAATATCATGGTCCTCAGTACATCAAAGTTCACGTTTTCAAAGAGGATGACTTTAAAGGAACGGTTTGGCCGAAAATTAAATTTGCACAGCCAAGACGTGCTTGATGTCTGAAGTTTGCTACTTTATTTTTTGCCATTTGTACTGATAATATAGAAGAAGAAGTACGTCATGAAAAATCGATATAAAATTCAAATTAGAATCCAAATTGGAACTTTATTATCGCCAAAATCACTTCTGATGTATCATTTCGTCTTTTTGTGTCTGATACCAAACTGTGAGCAGGAACGTAATTAAGCCTCAAGAATGTTTTCAGCTCTGTGATGTCCTTTTGTCCATTTCTATAGATACCACTGTGCCATGCGGTATCAGAAACCAAAACTCGTCTCAAAAGCTAGTGTAAAAAAATTTTTTGTCCTCAACAACGTAAATCCAGATTGAGATTAGTACAGTAGCTCTAGTGCAACTCTAAAGAAGCCGACTTCAGAAGAAAACTGTCTTGTGTAATAAAGAGCATTTCATTTCTACTGGAAACAACATTATTTTATAATCAGTAGTATATAACACAGTATTACATCACACTAGCTTCCGCCTTGGGTGGTGTTTCTACTCTTTCATTGGCTGTTCAGCTATTTTTGGCTTTCAAAGCCATGCTGAATGATGGCTAGTTGAAAGCTGGAGGAGCTCAGTAGTTAAGTGTAAACTTCTGACAGCATGTTGTTTGACACAGCACATGAAGTCATCTGTGTTTACGTACTGTGTGACGGAAAGGCTCATCCGTCTGCTCCTCAGTTTTAACCCTGTTATTGTGGCTGTGCTGTTTATGGCCTGGTCGAGTGATTCAGTTTCCATCAGCGTGGACGGTTTCTATTATGGTATGAGAAATGAACTGGAAAAGCTGTACAGTACATAAACCACTAAAGCCAACTAGAAGCACCAGGATTCACATAAAAGCTGTAACGTTTTGATCTTCAAACATTTGATCATGATGCAGCTCAATGGTTGATTAAAAGTGTATCAATTTACAAAGTTAGGGCTTAAAATATAATTGTAAGACTAGAAGGCAGTTATGATGGATGATGTGCATCACAGTGTGTCATTTTGGGTCCAAACATAGAGTACAAGCAAAAGCTAAGCAAGGTTTACCGAGAAATTAACCAGATGAACATGAAACAAATGCCAAAATACTATTGTATAATAGCATAATTGTCTAACATCCAATCAGACACTTGTTACTATGAGGTTGTAGTTCATGTGACAGTGTGACATCACCGGTTGTTGTGTCTAGAAATGTACACTTGATTACAGTGATTAGGGCTGCTAAGAAACAATTCGGCTAAAAATGAAATGTACACAATTCTCTCCTTAACACAAACAGATCAGCCGAGATGTGTTAGTGATCCAAAGTTTGTTTCTTTCTTTCTTTCTTTCTTTCTTTTTTTTTACTAGAGCTAAGATGCTAATGTAGCTAAGGAGTAAGGGAAACCCAAGGCCTCTAACAGCCACTAGTTTAGCATTACGCAAACTTCCAATATTTGAATATTTATTGTTTTTAGCAACATACTTTTGTCAAAATTTATGCACAAATTAAATTAGCTAGCCAAACGATCTTTTAGTGATGGTTTAGGTATGTAGTTTCCATTATTTTCTAACTATATTATCCTCGTAGCTTCAGTACAAAAGTAAAGAAAAACTTGCAATACCAAACTCAGCTCTCAGCTAATCATTTGGTGAAAAGGGAAAACTCGGATGCTCTCAGAAAAGCGTATCATGATGTAATTGATCACGATTGCCATATAATCTTGCCACCTGAAATTTGGTCAAACATTTATTTATTTACATTATTAACTGGTTATTTTCAGGACCTGTTATAACTTAAACATGGGTCATTATTTTATCAATTCAATTCAACCTTATTCCAGTTTTTTTTTAATTCAGATTTATTTCCCTTAGTACCTTTTACACAGTACTTAGTGCAACATTAAATTAGTTATAATGTAGTTTGTGACAACATCTATTGGTAGCATTTTTATACTTTTTTACATGTTATGTATGTTTGATACATTTATAATGTTGTAATGTTAATCAGTCACATTTAAAGCATTTCTTTCATTCGATTCTTGACACAATAACTGAAATAAATACAGAATAAACTTAAAAATAATTCCAGAAATGGGGATGGCAGCTTGGGTTGCTCATTGCACATGATTAAATGTTTAAGTGGCGTGTTTTGTGGCAGTCAGGCGATCTGAAAGCCGATATTAACCATTTCATGTGTAAATTATTTAAAAACATATCCTACAACATTCAAAAGAATCACAGAAGTGTTTTTATTTGATTTAGGCTTTTGTGTAGAAAGTATGGACAGGTACCAGAGACATGCTTCACTGAGAAATGCAAATAGTCTACACAGCGAGAGAAATCAGCGGTTTGTGCTAAATTACGGCAAGGGATTTGAAGGTGAAAACCAGGCATGCATGAAAGGCTTAAAGAAAAAATATACACTTTAGAGAGACAGTTGATAAAGTTTGCCCTGATACACAAAGGGACAATTAGACGTCATTAATAAATGATCTGTTATTGAACCATTAAAAGCGCATGTCCTCATTGAACGCAGCACACGTTTGAAGTAACCAAGGGCTTAAATGATTAATCAGGGAGCTCATGAGAGTTTCCTCCACTTGACTGACCGGTTTTCCATCACTCCTCTAAAATACTAAAATGTGTCTGCAAAGATTCCTTGAGAAGAGAAGAGAAGAGAAGAGAAGAGAAGAGAAGAGAAGAGAAGAGGCCCGTGGTAAGCAGATTAAGCTCCTGCCCCTCCCATACGTTTAATCAACATGCCCTTTCAGTCTGAGAGCACAATACGAAACATGGCCAAAATCCACCATTGCTACCAGCCCCCTTTACACACACACTCACACACACATTCAAAACCCATGTATGCAAAGTCAATAGCCAGAAAGTCTGGCGCAAAAGATCCGCTGACTTGTCAGTAGTGTGTGTGTGTGTGTGTGTGTGTGTGTGTGTGTGTGTGTGTATGTGTGTGTGTGTCAGAAGTAAAATAACATATACTACAACCAATAATATACTGTAATTTATACAGCACCTACCATAGGATTCAAAGAGGACAATGTTTTAAAATAGAACAATACAGGCCAATAAAAAGTGCATAAAAATACAAATAGAGTCTCTAATGTGGTAGTTTCACTTTTATGTGTAGATTATTTATTGAGAAAACCGTCACCACCGAGTTGCCAATTCCGCCTGGGTTACTGATCAGAAGGTCGGGGATTCAAACCCCAGCACTGCCAAGTTGCCACTGTTGGGCCCTTGAGCAAGGCCCTTAACCCTCTCTGCTCCAGCAGCTCTGGATCATGGCTGGCTCTGCGCTCTGATCCCAGCTTCCTAACAAACTGGGATATGCAAAGAAAAGAATTTCACTGTGCTGTAATGTATATGTGACAAATAAAGGCTTCAGCTTCTCCTCTCTTCTCTTTCTCACTAATCTCGCAAATATTAGTTAGCATGATAATAACTCTGCTGATACAAACTAGCTGAATGCTGAACTGCGGTTATAGATACAGAGTGTATGTAGCAGCAGATAGATTACATTGTTGAGTATTAGCTTTGATTCTTGTTGGTAAAGTTTAGATTTGTTTGGAATTTGAAGCTGTCTGATGCTAAAAACCACGTTATAACGTAGTGGTTGACCAGAAGGTTGTCAGTTTATTTGGTATTTTATAGTTTTAAAGTTGAAGTTTTAAAGTTATTGGTATTTTAAAATGCTAAATTTCTGTGTAGCGAGTAACCCGGTGCTTTGCTTTTTAGATACTTTACTACCTTCCTTTTTGGGACGTTACCATTCAGTCTTCTAACGTTGCTTCTGCATGGGTTCCTGACCATCTCCAAGAGAGACCTCCAGTCACAGCATCTCCAGAAATGCTCTGGACACACCTGATAAATTGGGACAGGTGAACACTCTACCTATTGACGGTCCAAACTTGTTCCGGGGTCTGGGTCACAATTCCAGGAACAGCAAGACACTTGACTCTCAAAAGCTCAGATCTGTGTCCAGATTGAATTCACCTCACTTTTGAGCCACTTAGGATAAAATGAACGTAGGAAAAAGTATTGAATTAAGTACTGAATCAAATTTAGCCAATTTTTTCCCCTTACACCAAATATAGCTAATCAGCGAAAACATATTTAGTGTCTGAGGTTTGCTTTAATAGTTTCATACAGGGGATTTATTGTTACTTGTCTCGTAGATATAGTGTGAATGTGAGAAGAAGAGTACTTTTCTGACTCTCCAGTATGTTCGCTGATCGACTGCATTTGGGGTAAAGCAGAAATTTGACTTTGGACATTTGATTTGAATTTTTTTTTCTCCTTTTTTCGCCAAACTCTTCCTTTAATGATGTGGGAAGTGTTCAGAAGACAGAAGGCAGACTCTCCGTCCAGGTGATCGCTGATCTCTTTCTTATCTTCTCCATCATATCATTTTAGACTTCACAAAAAAGGGAAAAAAACATATGCTTCAGGAAAAAATAACTAATAAGATTTCCATTCATTTCAACTTAACTATATTCCCAAAAGAGCCCAGGAAGCCTTCTTCTCCTCACCCCTCCTTTCTTTCATCCATGGTTAAATATGTAAATACAATGTCTAAAGTCATTCTTCAAAGGGAACAAAAGAAGAAAGGGGTCTGACAGAGGGGGGCAAGAGAGATTGAGAGAGAGAGAGAGAGAGAGAGAGAGAGAGAGAGAGAGAGGTCGCTATAAAATGCTTTCCTTTCTCCATAACGTTAGCCAGAGGGGGGCTGCCTGTGGGCAGAGAGGAGCAGCAGGGGTGCACGCGGCCTCCATAGAATCACACATTGCTCACAAAAAACATGAAATATCTTTTCAGCCTGATCCATCAAAGCACTCCCCCTCAATCCCTTTTTCTTTATTAGTTACAGAATTATCCCACACTTTCTGATTTACTTCAAGACGGAACCCAGCTAGTCACTGCTAGCTGAGATGAGGTAAAGGTAAAGAGTGTGTGTGTGTGTGTGTGTGTGTGTGTGTGTGTGTGTGTGTGTGTGTGTGAAACAGAGTGAGGCAAGAACAACAGGAGATGCAGAAATAACAACATAAAAGAGAAAGGTGGGAGTTGATAAGGCTAGTGATAGTGCAGATCGGACAGTCGTGATTGGGTGCATAAAAGAATAAGAACCAAGTTTCCCTAGGAGAACTGGTCGTTTAGTTGGTGTTTTCTCACTCGTCCACTATCTGGTATTGCAATAAATCATACTTTTGCTGGAGAGTGCTAGCAAACAGGAGGCTATCTGCTATCCTTTGGAGGCCCTATGACTCGCTCCACCTAGATTCCAACTTATTGGCATCACTGCAACTGATATTTGGTAAAGACTCCTCTGTAGAGCATAAAAGTCTCCTCCTGTAATATCCTGGACCTTCAACACTTCTGAAATTATATTATAACCCTGATTGTGCTTAGTGCTTTTATTTTACTCCTTATCTAGTTGTTTCTATCCATTACCTGACTTAGTGTAGGTCAACAGCCATCAATCTCTTTAGTGTTGAAAGCATTTTGGCTTTTTCCATGTTGACAGATGACAAACAAGATGCAAGGATGACAATTTGTCCTTATTCTTAAGGGTTGTCAAAAATGATGGATACGATCAGTTTGGCTCATTTTCTTGAAGAGTGCCAATAATTCTGTTCACTGTATGCTTTGGCTAGGCTAGAGCTATGTTTCATTTCAAGCTTTGTTTCATTTCAACCAAATGAGAACATGAGAAAAACTCATGTCACTGATCGTGGTAACGATAAATAAATCCTTAAAACATGTTGGTTCATATCCCAGGTAATATTCTGGACATTAATTAGTAAAGAATGACATGAAAGACCAAATTCTTGTTTTTTTTTTGTATAAGAGAGTAGTTTTGAAATTTTACGTAAATGAAAGCAAAGATACTTGCGAAGACAGAGACGAGTCACTTTGTCGAAGTCATGGATGAGCTCTTAAGAGTCCTTAAACATTGGGTTGATCTTTAAATATAATGGCAAGCATGAATTTCAAGCGATGCCAATAACTGGAACACAAGTAGTTTTGTTTTTGTTTTTTGTTTTTGATAGAACAATTGAACTTCGATTAAAAGTTAGAATTCTTTCATATTTTCAGTGTGAGATTAACCTGATAAACCACAAAGACCCTTTTTTCCATCTTTAACAGGGGTGCCAATATTTCCAGAATTGAACCGTAGGATCAGGACCAAGAACTGTTTGGTCTCCAAAACTATAATGACACCAATAAAACAAAAGTGCACCACGTTTACAGCAAAGACACCCTAATCAGTAGTTTAATAAAGAGCAGAGACCTAATAAATATGCTAGAGAAAGGTTGAAAGTTTGGCTAGTGGGGTCCTCGTGTCCCGGACGTGTAAACAGTGTGCCTCTTCATATCAAACAACACTCCACGGACTTCACGTGTGAAATTCCACACGACAGTTTGTTAATATTAAGGACCATTTTTGCCTATCAGCGCACCCACATTTGCAGGATGGAAAACCTATAAAACGTTGTGTCCTGAACTTCCACTATATTTTCCTTTTATTTATTTTAAGTGGGAGTTTTCTACATTCAAGCACGCATAGCAAGCACACTGCAATTTGATTCCTATGGCGGAAAGCATGACTTTCATTTGGGAATGGGTGATATGTGGTAGATCAGCTACCGCCTTGAGAAATTCATTCTACAAAGACACACGAACGCAAGGCATGCCGAGGTCGTTGCCAAATGTCTCCATCATAACTGGCCAAATGCATTTTTATTCATGTCCATTGGGTTGGATTCTTATGCACACCAAAACTTTAACCCTCTCTCATCACTATGTTATTTATAAAGCATGACATACCAAAGAGGGTTAACTTTGGGTATAATTACAGGCAAGGCTGAAACTGGTTATGTCACACTGAAAGGCTTGCGAACACACCCACATTTCACATTTCATCCCAACAAACACACCATACATAGCAGCAGTAATCATTAGACAGCTTATCCTTCTATCGGTTTACTCTGATTGAGGATTATCAGAGCTGGCACCCATGCCAGGGTTAATGCCCTGTGAGCAAAGATCGAGCCCTGGCACGCCGAACCCCACAACCAGCATGAAACGCGGATGAATCAACTCAACCTAGACTGAAAGGGCTTTGTCTAACAGCTCATCCTGCAGGCGTTTTCCTCCTATGAGAATTTATGACGGAGGGAAAAAAGAAAACCGCCATAGGTTAAGAATGTCTCCTATGTAATGACACGCCTGTGTCTCATCAAGAGGCCATGCGCTGTATGTCTGAAAAGGGCAAAATTTCACTAATTCATTCGTTGCACTGCACAAAGCCTGTGATTCAATACCGAACAAACGTCAACTTTTAGCATTTGCTAATAGAGTTAATAGAATTTCACATTTAAATTTTTAAATAATGTAGCCTTTTTAGTGTGAGTCTAGAGAGAAAAAAAGTTAAGACTTAGACTTATAAAAAATTTTTTCTGAATATTTACAAAAAATACGTAGCGTTACACGAGTATTTATACAGTCGCACATTATAATTTGACAAAAAGATTAAAATGCGGTAATATAAATGTAATCATGTGTAATTATTAGACCAATCTTGGGAAATCTCTCATCTCTCATTTAAAGACATTTATGACTGTTATTTACTCTGAACTTATTTGCTTTCTCTATCAAAATCTAGCAATGGTTTTAGTCTAATATTAATCTTAATTTTTGCATTCTTCTTCTGTGAAGATCACATTTTAAGTATCATTCATCAGTAAAGATACCACCTTATTTGGCAGTGCAATAACTAGTTATAGTTCGACACAAAAGGAAACGTAAAAAACCTAGTGCCACCTACTGGAGCCTATCCCGAGATGGGTGTAAAAGGTGAGAGAATTCACAACAGATGTGACGCCCATCCATCACATGCATCACACACTTCTTCACACCCAGGGCAAATTAGTAACCAAGCCACCTACTGACATGGCAGGAAACCAGAGGAAACCTACTCAGACAGGGGAGAACATGTGAAACCTGAGCTCAGGATCGAACCAGGGACCCTGGTACTGTGACATAGCAATGGTACCCACTGAGTATAAAGTCATGTGAAGTTCATATTAGCGGTGGAATAAGTGAAATTATTGCAACCCACATTAAAGAACAATTTTCATCTTTAGTTTTAGTCCAGGCTTTTTTTTTTTTTTACACTAACTTATGTCATACGTATTACTACTTTCACCCCCGCCCTCCTCCCTCTTTTTTCCTCCTTTTCTTTCTCTCCCAGTCTCTTTCTTGTGCGTATTCATCTAGTATAAATTCGTTATATAATGGAATGCATCATTATTAATCAAAATATTAGGTAAATTCTATACAGTATACCTCATATACCTGCCATTTAATGCAGTATTTTCATCTGCACTCCACATTCAAAAGCAAATTCAAATCTTTTGTTTTAGACCCAACTTTAGACTCCCTCATTTCCCCCCCCCCTCTCTCTCTCTCTCTCTCTCTCTCTCTCTATCTCTCTCTCTTTTAATCAGTATATTGCTGGTAGGTAAATTAGCCTACCTATGCCCCATTTAATGCATTGTTTTCATTTGTACTGTCATTCTTTCTCTTTCTTTCTATCTCTCTCTCTCTCTCTCTCTCTCTCAGTATTGTTATTAATCAGTATATTAGTTGTAGGTAAATTATCCTACCTATACCTCATATACCTGCCATTTAATGCAATGTTTTCATTTTTACTTTCATTGTCTTTCTCATTCATTCTCTCTCTCTCTCTCTCTCTCTCTCTCTCTCGCTCTCAGTAAAGTTATTAATCAGTATATTAGTTGTAGGTAAAATATCCTACATATACCTCATATACCTGACATTTAATGCAATGCTTTCATTTGCACCCAACCATCTTTTTAGTACATTCTTTACTTAGTCTACCTTTGTCATAAATATGACTACTTTTCTCTCTCTCTCTCTGTCAAGTTATTAATCAGTATATTAGTTGTAGTCTACCTATACCTCATATACCTGCCATTTATTGCAATGTTTTCATTTGCATCCACCCATCTTTAATTTTAGTACAGTCTTTAATTAGTCTAACTTTGTCATATGACTGCTTCTCTCTCTCTCTCTCTCTCTCCCTCTCTCTCTCTCTGTGTGTGTGTGTGTGTGTGTGTGTGTGTGTGTGTGTGTGCGCGCGCGCGCGCCCCTTTCTCTCATTCATTTCGTATGAATTCCTATGAAGCACTTGGCTCTTCTGTTATTGTGCTAGTAAAACTAGACACCCCCCCAAACCAGCTTGGTTCCGTCAGACAATAAAATGTGAGGCGAATCCGAGGGCATAAAACACTCTCCTCCTTTTCTTCTCCCTCTCTCACACAATGGTCCAAACCGTGAAAATTGCCAGTTGTAAAGAAAAGGACACATCTCGATTGAAAAAAAAAAAGCCACTCGGATGTCTGAGGCGACAAAAACTCGCGCCAAAAGAGAAAAAGAAACAACAACAACAACAACAAATAAAATAGAGGTTGTGGACATTTTGTCACCTCGCGCGCGCCGAATCACCAACAAAACAACAACAAATGGTCTGCTAGAACTTCGCTATGATCTCCAGTGTAAAATAAAAGGGGGGAAAAAGTGTTGGTTAGACTTTAAAAGCTCCTACAGGCTGTTCTGTGGGGGTTTAGGGGGGATATAATCGCCGTGTCAGTTTAGGCTTTCTTATGCAAAGAGGCTGTGTTTGAAGGCGGATCTTTTAGCAGGTTACACTCACACACTCCTGCTCACACTGCTGTGAAGCTCTCAGACGGAGCTGTGAAGTGTCCGGAGTATTACACTCTCACTTTCTCACTTTTTCGTGTTTAAAGGACTTCACTAAGGACTTCACTGAGGATGACTGTGTTTTGGGTTTTGTTTTTGTAAAGGAATCCCATTCTGAATGTTGTTTGTGAAAAGTATCAGCACTTTTTTGAAGGATGGACAGAGTCTCCTCACTGACTCACGGGACTGCAATGCAAGTCAGCATTTAAAGAAGCAGTAAATCTCTGGATTACATTTAAAAAAAGAAGAAGAAAGAAATACAGTACACGTGTCTGTATTCAATGGGATGGATGGATTTTTCTTCTTTTCTCATATGGTGGTGCTCCTCTTCATGGGAAGTGTGTTTTCCATCAAAGATGTTATGAAATGTTCTCCATGGAGTATGTCGCCTACGTCTTAACTTCTTGGGGAATTACTGTACACAGCACATAGTTGTCCAGAAGTTCTGTCTCTCTCTCTTTTCAAATTCGCAACTCAACAAACCTGTACTGCAGCTCATTCGACTCGCTGAGCAAAATACATGCTGTTTTGAAAGGCAAACATCTGTGTAATTACTACATGGACTACATGAGATAACTCAGCGTGCGAAAATGTTTTACTCCGCATTTGAATGGAGTCTTCTCAGCCTGCTGCTGCTTTTCGAGGCTGGTTTGTGCTCTGCCATCAGCTCCATAGACCCGGACCGACCAGGAGAAGGCAGATGCCAGGAAATCTCAATCCCTCTCTGCAAGGACATTGGGTATAACTTGACAGTTATGCCCAACTTGATGGGGCACGAGGATCAATTAGAGGCTTCCATAAAGCTTCACGAGTTCGTGCCGCTGATCGAGTTCGGCTGCCACAGCCACCTCAAGTTTTTCCTGTGCTCACTCTATGCCCCCATGTGCACGGAGCAGGTCTCCACACCGATCCCAGCCTGCCGAGTGATGTGTGAGCAGGCAAGGCAAAAGTGTTCCCCCATTATGGAGCAGTTTAATTTTCACTGGCCCGACTCGCTGGACTGCTCCAGGCTGCCTAATAAGAACGACCCCAACTTCCTCTGCATGGAGGCCCCCAACAACGGCAGCGATGATACTTCTTCAAAAGGATCTCACACCCAGCCTCCAGATTCACGCCCTCCTAGACATGGGAACAACCAGGATCTAACCATTAAGGAGAGGGTGGGGAAGGACACTTGTGGGAACCCTGGGAAGTTCCACTACGTGCAGAAGAGCGAGTCATGCGCCCCAAAGTGTTACCCCAAAGTGGATGTGTACTGGAGCCAGGCAGACAAGCACTTCTCCCTGGTCTGGATAGCCATCTGGTCCATTCTTTGCTTCGTCTCCAGCGCCTTCACCGTCCTCACCTTCCTCATTGACCCACAGCGGTTCAAGTACCCCGAGCGCCCCATCATCTTCCTCTCCATGTCCTACTGCGTCTATTCCGTAGGCTACCTCATTCGGCTGTTTGTCGGGGCTGAAAGTGTGGCCTGTGACCGTGACAGTGGTGTCCAGTACATCATCCAGGAAGGCCTGGAGAGCACAGGTTGCACTATTGTCTTCCTCATCCTCTACTACTTTGGCATGGCTAGCTCCCTCTGGTGGGTGATTCTGACTCTCACCTGGTTCCTGGCAGCTGGGAAGAAATGGGGACACGAGGCTATTGAAGCCAACAGCAGCTACTTCCACCTGGCTGCGTGGGCTATCCCAGCCATAAAGACTATCCTGATTCTGGTCATGAGAAAGGTGGCAGGTGATGAACTGACAGGCATCTGTTATGTAGGCAGCATGGATGTCAAGGCTATGACTGGCTTTGTCTTAATCCCTCTGTCATGCTACCTCATCATAGGCACCTCATTTTTGCTCTCTGGCTTTGTCGCTCTCTTTCACATCCGCAAGGTTATGAAAACAGAGGGGGAGAACACTGACAAACTGGAGAAGCTGATGGTGCGGATCGGGGTGTTCTCTGTCCTCTACACCGTTCCTGCCACCTGTGTCATTGCTTGCTACTTCTATGAGCGTCTCAACATGGACTATTGGAAAGTTCTGGCAGGAGAGCAGCGCTGCATGGAGGGAGTCAACGGGAGCGGAGAGGAGTGCACCATGAAGAGCTCCATCCCGGCTGTTGAGATATTCATGGTGAAGATCTTTATGCTGCTGGTGGTGGGCATCACCAGCGGCATGTGGATCTGGACTTCCAAGACTTTGCAGTCCTGGCAGAACGTCTTCAGCCGCAAGCTGAGGAAGAGGGCAAGGAGGAAGGCCGCGTGCGTGTTCACAGGCAGCCGGCCCTACCTGAAACCTCACCCTGCACTGAAAGGACACAAAACGAAGTACGAACCCACTGGAGCTCCTGCCACATGTGTATGAGCACAAAATCTTACACGCACAACAAACAAACACACTTATGCGGGACACTGTTTATTTTTCATGTTTGAGTCTGTGGGCGAACAAGCCTCTGCAAAATACAGGACACAAAGTTCATGTATATTTTATGCAAGCCTTAGTTCTTAAAAAAAAGACCTGCAGTGTTCTAAGGACAGATTGTTTTCATGTTCTCATAATGATCTGTATGAAAACAGGCCACTGGCTTTTTAGTCAGTTGCTCTGTACTACTTATCCACTTAAGGAACTTTGTGGAGTTTGAAAAGTTTTGTTTTCAAAAGGGATCGAGTCCTCTTTGTGGTTATGTCACTGGAAATGGCTGTATCATGTGCAATAGATGTTTCTCTCAATGACAGAGAGAAAAAGACTCTTAATACTGTAGTGGCCCATTAAAGACACTAAAAGGATTCTGCATACAATATGTGTGTGAATGAGCTGAGGCAGGAGCTCCTCGGCTGCGTGTTCCTGTGCCTTTCTATGGAAATGGAGGCTGTGTCACACACTGGTACATTGACATTGGAGAGCAGCTGTTGGCTGCAGAGAATGAACTGGCCATTGTGAAGGCACTCCATGGCATAAAGCAAATCTACAAGCACTAAATGTTGTTGTAAAAGACAGAGGCCTTTTGATGGGGCATTTTGTACAGCAGGTTCTTAGCCCTTTGGTTTGTTTTTGTCACACTGAGCTCTTTTTTTTCTTTTGTAGCACAACAAAACCTTTGTATATATTTCTAAACAAAATTCATATTTTGTAAGAATTAATAAAGACCTTCTAGTTTATGATGTTCAGAAACTAGAGTCACAGACCTTGGTGTTGGTTTATTCTTTGTGTTCAGCTATGCTTCTTTCGGATTCAGGTAATGAAATTGAAGTGTAAAATATATAAATATAAACTTTGCTAAGTCTGGCAAAGATGCAAGAACTAAAACTGACACAATGTCACATGACAAAAGGGTGTGATGGACTGCTAATTTGCAGTGAGTTTCCATTTCCTGGATTAGTACTAAGCAACATGATGATATGATGATATATATATAAATAAATAATTTGTAGTATCTATCTATCTATCTATCTATCTATCTATCTATCTATATTAAAAATAAAAATAAATTGTGGATATTATTATTAAAATAAAACATGGCACTACTGTTTTGCTGGCTTTATGTTAGCAAAGAAATTAATTATTGTAATTTTTTTGCATATTGGTGAAAGGACAAGAATCATGTTTAGTACAGACTGGGAAGGAGGAGGGGGGGGGGTGTAAAAATAAAAGTTTGATGGCATCAAAGAGATTATGAACAAAGCTAGATTTTTAGCCTTGTTTCAAAACCAACCACTTTTGAAATGCCTGGCTTTCATATTTCTCCCCTATTAAACTATTCACTTCCATGTTCTGTTCAAAAACAATACAGAAGCCAAGGCTTTAAAGCTTGTTTTTGGTCTTTTTTTTATTGTAACATCAAGTCAGGTCATGTTTGCTGTGTAGCTTTTTATTTAAAGGATGCAGCATAACGGTTGCAGGTCAGGGAGCTTAAAAGTGTGTGAGTGTCCTACACTAGAAAGTGAAACTTGGATACTGAATAGCTCAAGCAATAGCATGCATTCGAGTTATGCTTTCAAGTTAAGCTTTAAGGATTTGAAAAGTTTACAAAGTGGCATTTGTGCGTTCTCATGCAAGAGCTCAGCTGGGATTATGCAAGTTCATCTAAGTCAAGAAAAAAATGGCATAACTTCAAAAGGGCCGATGCGCTTAGCTGTGTTATTCAAAGCACGTCCATTTTTCTTAGCCTTCTTGCATCTTCAGTGTGTTTGGTCCAGTCTGACCATAAAATGCATTTCTTATGGCATTATACTTGTCATCACCATCTGTGAACCGGTCTCTTCCGGACTCTAACGACCCTAAATCTTCCGTATAGACACATTCAGGAATTTGGTTTTACTTCAACTCTTTCCAAAGGAAATGGACAGACTATAGATTGATTTGGCAAATCAGCACAAAAACATTATGGGCACAAATACATGTGCCCATATTGATTTTACATGTCAATAATTACCATATTTATTATACTGTATATGACATTTTCACAGTATTGTAGGTTAAAATATACCTGTCCGCAACTTTCGACAGAAAGAAACTCGTGATGCAGGGTTTATTCCCTGAAATTTTCTGTGGCTGTTAATACGACGGAAGATTATTGCTGCCCAAAAACACCACCTACCAGGCAGCCTACTCCCAAAAAAGAATACATGCAAATATTTCTGAAGTGTCCACCATAACACTGTGAATGCTAAACATCACGATATATTACAAAGTTTTTTTTTTGTCACATGACTACTTATTATATACTGTATGGCTACACATGACTACGCATATATTGGAAAAACTCAAAGAAAGATGAATAAGAACCCTTTAATCTTACTTTTCCTAGGCATATTTAAACACCCATCAGATTTCCTCACTCAACACATTAGCTCGTAAGTTCTTCTGAAGTTGATCTCAGGTTCTTTACGAGTCTGTCTGTCAGCTAGACAAGGAGATAAGCACTGTTTCATGGGTGGCTGAACATGTGTGCTCCTCTTCTACACAGATAGACATAAGTGTGACACTACAACCAAGTAGGATTGAAAAGTAGCAAGTGGTAAGTAAGAAGTAAGTCTAATGCACATTAGATGATATAACTGCATATAACTCTCCAATTACGTGGAGATTTTTAATTCCAATGACTCCAATTTCAATCCCAATGACTCCAAAAGGTTAGTGTTACTGGGGTTAAGATCACTGAGGTTAAGGTGAGGGTTACTGAGGTTGGGGTGAGGGCTACTGAGGTTGGGGTGAGGGTTACTGAGGTTAAGGTTCCTGACACTAACGTAAGGGTTACTGAAGTTAAGGTTACTGAGATTAAGGTAAGGGTTATTGAGGTTAAGGTTAGTGTTACTGAAGTTAAGGTTACTGATATTAAGGTAAGGGTTATTGAGGTTAAGGTTACTAAGATTAATGTGATGATTACTGAAGTTAAGGTTACTGATATTAATGTGAGGGTTACTGAGATTAATGTGAGGGGTAATGAAGTTAAGGTTAGTGTTACTGAAGTTAAGGTTAATGGGATTAAGGTGAGGGTTACTGAGATTAATGTGAGGGTTAATGAAGTTAAGGTTACTGAGATTAATGTGAGGGTTAATGAAGTTAAGGTTACTGAGATTAATGTGAGGCTTACTGAAGTTAAGGTTAGTGTTACTGAAGTTAAGGTTAATGAGATTAAGGTGAGTCTTATTGAAGTTAAGGTTAGGGTTATTAATGTTAAGTTAAGGATTACTGAAGTTAAGATGAGGGTTACTGAGGTAAAGATTACAGAAATTAAAATGAGGGTTACTGAGGTTAAGGTTATGCATAACATTTTTTAGATGCAGTAGTATACAGTACACTAAGGAAGACAATTATAAAAGTTTGAGTCCGCGCGTGAGTGCACACGTGTGCATGCGTGCATGTGCGTGAGTGTGTGTGTGTGTGTGTGTGTGTGTGTGTGTGTGTGTGTGTGTGTGAGATTAGTCTCAATTCATGAGCACTGTGTGTAGACACAGGTGAGCCTGGCACTGAGCTCTGCAGAAGACAAAAAGCTTGGTCTAACTAACACGCAATGGAGCTTAGTGTGGCTTGAGGTATTTGTTGAGTGTACATTCAGAGTAATATAGTATACAGAAGCTCCTTTAAAAAACATGCTTTCTTAATCACTGGTTATGAGAGTGAATTTGTGTGTGGGCTTGTCTGTGTGTGTATTTGTGCTTTACTGAGGACCATACAGAGACTGGAGCATACTGTAAAGAGCTGAAACCCGATGGACTTGAAGAGCTAACAACAGTTTGAGAAGCTTTTCATCTTCCTTAACGTCCATGGACAGACACACACACACACACACACACACACACACACACACACACACACACACACACAAAGCATCTTTTATTGGCAGATGTGATGTGTGTTTGGTTTACTTTAATCTCTTATATAGCTCATCATTTATGCAAGAATAAATATAAACATAACCCTAACCCTGGTTTCTATTTCATTTTTATAAGAATTTTCTCCATGATTTGTGAAAGCTCATGTAAAGAATAACAGCTTTGAAGATGATAAAAGGAAGATCTTTCTACCCACTAATAGTCAGCATGACTGTATTTACCAGGATCTTTGCAGCAAAATGGCCTTTAATGTATGCACTGGGCAAAAGAATCATTTCCTTAGTCCTAACTTAGGTATAAACCGATCCCATGTTTTATTTCTTTTTGATACAATCCCAAGATCAAAGATCTCAGTATTAGCAAAGTCCTTATAGTAAAGTATTAATACAGCCAACTTCACTACTCTTTACTTTCACCTAAATAACTGCAATGAAAGTTGTCCTAGTTGTGTTATTTTCTTGTAGATAATGATATATTTAGGTTGGTAAATAATAAAGGTTATTATTAATAAATAATAATAAAGGCCACACTCCTGGGTTAAAGAGATCCAAATCCAATTTGTTTTAGTTTTTTTTTTTATTCTAAACATAACAGTGATTTGATATTATCTGAGAAAATCTGTTTCTTCCCCCAAATCTATAGTGAAGTGAAGTGAAGTGACTTTGTGGCCAAGTGTGGTGACCCATACTCGGAATTTGTGCTCTGCATTTAACC
>CM074952.1:24491196-24536686 GCA_037577455.1 Pangasius macronema
AGCTAAGTAAGCTTATCTAATGAAGCATATTTTGTTCACACATTTATCAAAATATGTTTTATTAAGTTATTATATATATTGTATACTGTACATCAAAATATTAATATCCTAACTTAGGCTTCATTCACATTTGTTTTTGTTTTTTTTCCAGAGATGTGTGAACTAGGGGTGGGCCGATTTGACAAGAATGTTATGTTGACATACTTGAAGACATTTCTATGATATATGATATATCATGATATAAGCAAAACAAGGGGGAAAAAACTATGAAAAATACTCTTAAACTAATATAACAGATCTTTTACAATAAGAAAATTTTATAATGTTTTGTGATTACTTGTTCCAATTCATACCTATTCATCATCACATCAGCTGCTTACAATCACAGTTTGGAAATTTTACTAAAAACATTTTTTTAATAAAAGGATATCTGATGATATCTCAGAAAGGTGTATTGAGACATAATTTATCACAATATTGGTGTTGTGTCATCATATTGCCCAGCCCTAGTGTGTTATTAGACTTTATAAGAGACTTTATAAGAGAATTACAAACATCACATTTTATGTAAAAATACATCTGGGAAACATTGAAAACTGGAAAATTTGTTAAGACAACGTGATCCGATAGTCATGTTCAATATCAGTCAGGTGCTTAGTTTCACTAATTACTAATAACCAGCGTTAAATATTTAAATTAATTCCACTTATTCCACCCAAGTCATTAAGAGATTAAGCGTTGTTTTGAAGTTTGGGAGCTCACTTTAGGTGTCAAATGCAGAGTGGTGTGTGTGTGTGTGTGTGTGTGTGTGTGTGTGTGTGTGTGTGTGTGTGTGTGTGTGTGTAAAACAGGTCTGATCACCCCAGTGCTACAGAATGAATTATGTGTTTAGCTCTTTGCCTGAGGAGATTTCAAGTCTCTGCAATGTTTCAGCTTAAGCACTCATATCATACAGCCTCTCTCTCTCTCTCTCTCTCTCTCTCTCTCTCTCTCTCTCACTCACACACACAAACACACAGAGATGGTTACAGCCACCTGGCCTGCCTCTTTAAGCATGTGTGTTTGTGTGTGCATGTGTGTGACTGTATCACTGACAGGGAGCACTCCTCTTTTCATCACCACCTCACTCGTCTTTTTCTCTGCAGTCACATGACTGAGGTGTGTGTGATGGGTGTATCAGGTGATTTGTTGAAGATACAAGACATTTTCTGAAGCGAACTTTGATCTAAGGTGGATTACCGTGACCTTTAAGAAGCATATGACGTATGTTCCAACACACACACGCATACACATACACATACACACACACACACACATATTGCTGGTGTTCACTTTGTGCATAGCTGTCAGTGTGTGTGTGTGTTTGTGTGTGACATATGAGAGTGACAGTCCTTACATCACCTCAGTCTTCAAAGTCACATGTCTGCCAACCTCTCCAGGGTCCTACATGCTTCACATCGCTTTCTACCACACACACACACACACACATACACACATACCCTTTCTGAAGACATAGAGTGAGAACTAAAGACTTACACTTCACTGTTGGAAATATTTTCAAGTTAGAAAACTAAAGACTTTGAATATTTAGTAGATATGAATTCATCTCTCCTTCCGGTTTATGTCTTGACCAACATTTCCTGCCCTAAAAGTCCCTTACACCAGGCCCAATTCATTTCCATATATTCATTTGGCAGATGTTTTTATTCAAACTTATATAGTAAATTGGAATAAAATTCAAGCATGGATCTAAGCAAGTGAGTACTAAAGGCCCAGTTGTGTCTCTGGTACCTCTTTCCCATTGACAAGCTTCTGCTAGTCCTGGTGCCTTATCTCAGCGCCAAGAATTAAAAAGAAAAACTATAATGCAGAATGCCCCTGAGGAATTTAAAGATTATTAATGAAAATTTAGCAAAATTGAATATTATGTCCATGAATGATCCCAATGAACCTAGGATGTCAGAGTTTTCTCATGAACAATATAACTATAACAGTAACATGGGCGAGCTTTTGCAACTTTGAGAGTGATTTTTATGATTAAAACCTTACACACAGCACAGAGACAAAATGCAATGAAATTGAAATGACACCACTCCCAAACCTCACCAATTCTTGGTTCTAGCTGATTGGATTTTGCAGCCAAGAACTGATTCTTTTTTTAACCTCATTTTCTATCCAATTTGATCAATTCCCAGCCAATAGCCAGCTCCTACGAGACCTGTGAAGCAAGACAAATGCATCTTTTCAAACTGCTGCTCATGCTGCATCACAGGGCAGCGTAACATACTCAGAGGAAAGCGCTATCCACCCTCTTCCACATACATGAGCTCACAGATGCCCATGAATGGCTAGCGTCCCTGTGGTTGACAAATGAGGCCTTGGCTCCCACCCACGGATGGCTGTGGCATCATCGGGATTCATATTGCGATCTCCAGACAACAGGGCTAATGCTTTCCTGTTGCCTCAGTCAGGAACTGATTTTTGTGATTAAAATGGATGGAACAGTTCCACATTAGGCACCATGTGGGTGGAAAATGGCTATCTTGACAGTTCTGGAATTTGAACTCACAAGCATCCCGCCTCTACAGTTATCTTGATGGACTAGATGAAAACAACTGACTTGGGTTTGACATCCTCTTCCTCTTTCCCATATGGATTGTTCTTGTTGTAGTTTGGAGATGGTAACACGTCCGGTTACCTGAAACTCGAGGCGACCCTTACCACAAAGTGTGCACTTCACTTCATTCACTTCTAGCTGATTATGTCTCTTCCAGTAAACATCTCCACTATGAACAATGGCATCTTTCATCTCCTTTTTATTGTTCAGCACCTGTGTGCATGTGTGTGCATGTGTGTGTGTGTGTGTGTGTGTGTGTGTGAGTGTGTGGAGTGGGACAGTATGAGTGACACACTGGTGTGTTATAGTGGTGCACTGACTCAGTGTTTCTCCAGATGCTGCGGGAGAGGTAGAGTTTCTGTCTGCATGTTTATAGAAATGGATAATGTTCATCTTAGGTGTGTGACAGGAAACATGAGGGCAGAGGACACACACACAAGCACAAACACACACACACACACACACACACACACACACACACACACACATGAACACAGTCTTTCTCAAGGTACCATGGAGGTATCATGACATAGGATGGAGGAAAAGGGTTCTGAATAAATTCATTTATTCACTTATTTATACATTTCTTTTAAGTACTAATTGGGGTCAAAATGCTATTTTATAATTTATACAATATAGCTTATGCACACCTATATGTAGTGAGCATATATAGTGAATAGGAAGACATTTGGGATTGGAATTTGGGATTGTGTAAGATGGATGTAAATAAAAGACAATAAACCCGCATGAAGATGATTAAAGATGGCACAATTTTTATGTAATAATGTTTTTTTTTTAAATAAATAAATCAAATCTGAAATATTAAAGTTTATGATTAGGCTTTTTTCTGTGTGTGATTTTCTTTACTTAAAAAAAAACAGATGTTTACACCATCTGTGGTTTGTTTAAAGTAAGTAAGAAGTAAGTGAGTACCACATTTGTACTTATTCCCACATTCATATTCCCCATGACACACACACAGTGAGAGAGGCACACCTTAACAGATGCAAGTCATTTCTCATATCCACCCACATGCACTCACATCAACACACACCTGTGGCCTCAGAGTCCCATTACAGACTGTTTCTGTTACGACGAATCTGTAAAGAGGCCAGAGGATAGAGATTATCCAAAGAAACATTCTAATCGCCTTTTCAATCTCCGTCATGGAAAGATATAAATCGACAGATCCAACACGTGGTGACAGACAAAGCTGCTACCGTTTTTTTTTTTTTCATTGCACATGTATTAAAGATACTGCACACAGACTAATCCCAGTCGTAAGAGTCTATTTCCTTACCAAAAGCTTCATACAAGTTTCAACTTCTCACTGTCTTTATCTCAGACTATCTGACATGATACCTAGAATTAGAGGGAGAGAGAGAACGTTGCTGCACAGCCATGGATTTCAGTCGGTTGGTTTGATGTCTTGAAACGTTAAAATTATGCCTAGTCATGTAATCGGACCGGAATTGCCGCATTCTCACCCTGCGGCAATGAGTGGCTGAAAATAATATCTAGAACTAATAGATTGTGAGAAAGTGTGAGAACAGTGGGCTAAATACTGTACGTCCAAGCATGAACTCACGCTTCCTCAGATGAATTGGAATCAGACACCATTTTGATTTGTAATCAGACCCCATTCTGAACTCTAGTTAGATTCAAATCTGAGCTATAAGCCTCAGTAAACCTCTAAAACGTTAAGCACACCCCAGTCTTAAAGCTGATTAGACTCCATCTTCAACTTGAATCTAATCGATATTATAATTTGAACTGTAAGTGTTGGTCAAAAACAAAGAAGACTCAGACTCATTTGACTCGCTAATCAGACCTTAGTTTAAAATGCAGATGAGTCAAACCTCAATCTAAACTGCAGAATAAATACTCTGAGAAATCAGACTCAAATCTGAATAGAAGCTAAAATGAAAGTTGAGCAGATTCTTGTCAGAATGCAGTTGCAGTAAATCATGGCTCAGCACTCTCAGGGTTGTGATGTGTTTTCAGACTGTTAGATGGGACAGCTAAAACCGAACCTTTCAATAGACAACTAGACAACTAAACTATTAGGGACGTGCAATGCATCTGGGAGTTTGTTTTGTTTTAGGATCGTATTGCTCAACTGGGTTCATGCCATGTTTCCTTGAAATATCTAACATGGAAGATGGAAAAGTTGTAACTAGAGATGGCACAGATCTGATAGCCAGGATGCCTGTAAAAATTGGTGGATCGGATATCGGATAAAAAAAGAACGAATTCAGTCCGATCCTGTAACAAATAAATTGGGCTTTTGATACTGGAAATGTTTACATATGAAGAGATGTGACTGTATTTTTTTATAGAATTGATTTTATTATGCTTATAGTCTATACTTTAATATTATATATACAGTTAGGGCCGAAGTATTTGGACAATGACAGGGGTTTTGTGATTTTGCCTTTATACACCACCACAATGGATCTGAAATAAAAGAATCAAGATGTGATCGAAGTTTAGACTTTCAGCTTTATTTTACGAGGATCCACAAAAATATGTTTACCATTTAGGAATTACAGCCATTTTAAGCAAAGCACCTCCAATATTGGGGGCTCAAAGGTATTTGACCTAACTGTATCTATCGATCTATCTATTTATCTGTATATATATATGTGTGTGTGTGTGTGTGTGTGTGTGTGTGTGTGTGTGTGTGTGTGTGTGTGTGTTATATTATATTTGGCATGTAAGTGGCTTTTTTATGAAATATTTCATAAATATTTATAAGAGGACCACTTATGCCTTATATATATAAAAAGAGACCATTTTTGCCTGGTGTCTTATTTAGCATCTTTTCAACCCTTTCTGCTTATATCCAAACTTTACATTTTTACCTCTGCTTTTAGGCAGTGACTTTTTGCCCACTATGGTTCCACTCACCCTTACACCAGATTTTCTCACTAGTGTCTCCAGGCGTTTATTCCCATTAGTGATCACATCTGCTCCCACGACATCCTCAGACTGTTAATGCTCACCACTGTTCTAATATTGACCATGTGGCGCGATGGACAAACACACTCCTTTCATGCGTGTACGCGCACGTTTGTCACTTGTGTGAGTTTCAGGTTGCAGGGTGTCTGCTGTGTGTGTGTGTGTGTGTGTGTGTGTGTTTGTCAAAGTAAAGTAGCCCCTTGCTATTATCAGAAGCGAGACACAGGAGAGTCATTACAGAAGAATCTGGAATAATGGCAGCGCTCCCATCAACCCTTGGGCAGGGCCACTTTTCTGCACACACACACACACACATACTTAGATTGACACAAGAGACAGGTTTGTTGAGAGAAAAAAAAAACAACAGATAGACAAATAAGAACACTCATAATGTTTATTTTGCACCGTAAAGAACAAAAGCGGTTGAAAGAAGGGGTCATGTGGAACCCTTTGAGATAGACAACATGAAAAAGAAAGAAGAAAATACCAACAGACGGATATTGATGGAGGGTTCGAATAGAAGAAAAAAACCAGAGAAGATTGCTGAGAAGGGTGCGACAGTGAGATGAAGGAGTGTCAGAGTGATTTACATACACCTGATCCTTGGATCGGTGCGAGTGCGTGAAAGCGTGTGAAGTCCTCTTTGATGTCTGCACCTTGCCAAGGAGCTCTTGAGAGAAAGTAAACGCGAGGAACGAGGCTTTTGTAAACACACGGCTAATGTTCAAACCTGAGTACACACACACGCTCAGACGAATACGCTCTCAGCTCAGACAAAACAAGATTTATTTCCATTTTATATTTGTTCTCCTTGTGTTGCAAGTTGTTTGTTTATGGGAATATTCTAGACGGCAAGACTGGAATAGATCATAGTGTGTTGTCTCATGATTGACGATACGAAGGTGAAGCAGACGAGACAACACCACAAACAACACAAACCTGATCTATCTGGTGTGTACAATACAAGCCATGGGGAGCATGTGTATTTTCAGTTCACACTTGTATTATGCTAGATACAAATTTTAACAGGATATTTGTCTAAATCCTGGTATATGAGGTTAAAAAACATACGTAAACTGCAAGTCTTCTGTTGTGATGACTCTTTTATGGTGAAAAGCATACTGAAACTGGAGACTCCTTTCATAAATGCTACATAAACATTTCCACATTTCATGTTGTTTTAAATCTGTATTTTATTATTAACCTTAGATGAAGGGAAGTGTCAGCTTTACAAGTCAAACTTCAATTCTGACCAATCAGATTTGAGAATTCAGAAAACAGTGCTGCGGTATAATTATACGTAAAGACAGCTGAGAGCTATCCAAAGCGCCACCATATTTTCTTGACAGTTTTTGCCATTTATCTCAGTCAAGCTTTTGGCACTTCAGCAGGAATGCCAAGACGGTATTTCCCATCATGTTTTAAGCTCCAGGCCAAAAGATGTGCCTGGGGGACTAAAAGCGACACTTGACACCCTGTTAAAGTGGAAGCTGTTATTTTCTACTCATTTTCAAAGCCAGAAAAAATGAAAGCTTTGAATTTGTGTGGTGAACCTCACCATGAGCTGATCACAGATGCAACCTTCTGTCGTTCTAACCTCGCTGAAATCTTTTTCTTAATTATTTTGCAATCCAAGAAGTGGACCTTCATTTAATCTACGATCGACCATAGAAGTTAACTTTCCACACTGATCGGAGATCTTTTGTTACGGTTAAATCATAGGACTCCAAAGCTCTATTTGGACGGGATTAGTTCCACATGGGGCGCTGGGATAATTCCATCCTTTACAGGTGCTTCTTAGTGATTTGCCATCCAGATCAGTGATTTTGGCATTTTTTTATGTGCTTAATTGTGGGCCACACTGCAAAAAAATTACATCTTAGCAAGTGAACATATCTTGAATATAGTCAATATTAATATATGATCCTTATTCCTATTTATAGACATGAAATTCTGGAGAGTTTGAGAGTAAGGAGTGTGTGTGTGTGTGTGTGTGTGTGTGTGTGTGTGTGTGTGTGTGTGTAGGAGCTCAGATACACCCAAATGCTGATATACTTGTTTGCTACCTCAACTATTCAAAGGCAGCATCATTTTTATAGCAATATTTTAGTGTGAATGTCATAATTATTATTATTATTATTGTGTTTGTGTGAGTGTGTATGTGAGTGTGTGTGTGTGTGTATGTCTTCCACGGTGATTTAGCAGAGCAGGATTGTGGGATTGTATAGGTCTAATCTGCACCGTTCTCAAATCCTCGCAACACACACACACATACACACACACACTAATCTGGCCTTCTCCTTAATCCTCACTGCAAAGTGCTGAGATAATGAAAAGCCATCATGAATTCCAGAGCTGAGGAAGCTATTGTCACCTTGTGGCTGGGATGCCACAGCTACACAAACACACACACACACACACACACACACACACACACACACACACACACTACAACACACCGCACCATGCACTACACCACACATTTTACACACATTTTACCAAAAAAAAACCCTCTATTCTTAATCAATTCAGCCTCTCAAATGAATGTTCTAGGTCATGCAGTGTTGATAGAGACTTCAAAGAGTGTGTGTCGTTGACACGATTTCCCCTCACACTCACGCAGAGACATAGAGAGAGTTAGACTGAGAAAAGAGATGGAGATAGACAAAGTAAGAGAGACAGATAGCAAGACAGGAGAACAGGAAGAACTCACCGAAGTACACTCACGACAAACTGGTGTCAGACTCTTGATGGATGGAAATGAAAAATGAAATGAAATTGAGAATAGTGATTTAACGACATGAAGCCATAGCTGAGTGTGAAATGGGGGTGGTAGTTTTACAACTGGAGTATTTATTTATTTATTTATTTATTTGCTTTAACTGGAAGATATTATACCCCTCAAATCTTTCCTCAAATCAAGCCATGGATATGGGCGAAAAATGAATAAAAAGTCTTTAACATTAGTAGTTGTGTGTGTGTGTGTGAGTGTGTGTGAGTGCGTGTGCGTTTTATATGTTTGCTCATACTGTCACGAGCTTGTGTGTTATGCTTCAGTGTGTGACAGTGTGCATGCAAATCTCTTTGAGTGTGTATTTCTTTTCTCACTAGTCCAGGTTTGGGAAATCACTCTCACCAGGAGGTTGGTAAAGCCACAGGATCAGAGACAGAATGAGAGAGAGAGAGAGAGACAAAGAGGGAAGTGAGTTGCAGCTCCACAGCGTGATGATGTTTATCCCCAGGTTGAGCTGAAGTTAATTGCTCTTTCAAAAGCTAACACACAACTACCTAACGCACAACTAGCTAAAGTACGGAGCTTGGAATTACATTATTTTTGACCTCGGTGCATTCGATCTACAGAGTGGGGGAAAAAACATGGATTCCTCCATGCTTCTCTTTTGTTAGCAACAAACTAGCCAGCTAACGGTAATGAGTGATGTATATTTGCTTCTTCAAAACAGCTAACTCTACAGCCGGTGTTATAGATTTAGCAAGCTAATATGTCTGTATGTTGACTGATCTAAAGCAAATACTATGTATACTTCTTTTTCAGAGCTGATACTCAGATCATTAAAAAAAATTAACCAAGCCCTACTGTATGAGCATTAGCAGGTGCTTGTTTGACTGCATGCATGCAAATTTGTTTGAGTGTGTATTCTCATTTTCATATTTCCTTGTTGCAGTTAAGAAAATTCAGACTCACTAGGAGGTTGGCAACAATTCCAGAGATCAGAGAGAGACAGAGAGAGAGAGACAGACGGAGAGAGAGAGAGAGAGAGAGAGAGAGAGAGAGAGAGAGAGAGAGAGAGAGAGAGATGAAAAAAATGAAGGCACAGTTATACCAAAAGTGAAATTAACACAATTTCCCCATTACCCCAAATGTACTTGATCAGCCAAGACATGTTTTTTGGTGTTTAATGTTTGCTTTTGTGTGTGCGTGTGTGTGTGTGTGTGTGTGTGTGTGTGTGTGTGTGTGTGTGTGTGTGTGTGTAGTTCTAAGAGAAGCTAATATCATTTCCATACTATGTTCTGGACCAAAGATCAAGTTTTATAATTTTGGTTATGTGTGAAATCTGTGTTCCTTTAAAGCAGTGGTGTGGGTTTTGCTTCATGTGAAAGCAAAGTCAAAATATTTGTGTATAAACCAAAAGCTGTCTTTAAATATGCAAATCATACTGTTTACCTTGATATTTTGAGTCGAATCATTGATGTGTTGATGTTTATTTAACATCTATGAAAGGAGTCTCCAGTGTCGGCGCTTTGTAACAGTAGGACTTCGCACTTTCGGATTTCTCTGTAACAAGAGAAGGTGCATTTTTTACTAAAAAGGAAAAAGAAGACTGGCGAAGGAATGAGAAGTGATAACAGGAACCAACTTGCTTCACAAACGTTCCACGACATTAAGTGTGATAGGTAGTGAGATAGTGTGATAGTGTGATAGTGAGAAAGTAGTTCCAGCTGTAACATGAGTGATTCGTAATATGTTTTAATGCATTATTGTTTCTATAGTAACAGCTCAGGGATCTGTACTGTGGACGAGCCACATAATCTAAGACTAAAAAAAATGTGTTGGTTAAAAAAGTGAAACATATAATCACTAAACATATGATAACATTTTTGACATTTATTTAACATTTGGAGTCTCGGATATAAGCACTTTGTAACAGTCACCATGTTTTGTGCAGGAAAGTCTTCAGCATAGAGTTTACACAACCCAATTTCTCAGTAGAGAAAGAGAGAGAGAGAGAGAGAGAGAGAGAGAGAGAGAGAGAGAGAGAGAGAAGAGAGAGGCTGGTGAGGGAATGACTGTTTAACCCAGCTATAACATCCGTAAGTCAGAACAGGAACTAACTTGTCTCTCAGATGTTCCACAACATTAAATCTATTACCCGTTATTATTAACAGTTATTTTTGTATAACAGATACGGTCTGGAGTGTGTTGTTCCTTAGACGTCACACACACACACACACACACACACATACACACACACACACTTTACTTTTGTTTGTGTACAGCTGCTTTGAGACAATGACCTTTGTAAAAAAAAAAAAGTGCTATACAAATAAAAATGAATTGAATTGAATTGAATGTTTCCACAAACTTTTTGCGGTATAAGAGGAATAAAGCACCTTAGTACATAAGGAATAGGAAAATAATCGTTTTCACTTTAGGTTGCATCCTACATCCTACCTCCCCGAAGTTGAGAAGTTATTTTCCTTTGACAGCACACCTTTTGTGTTTTATTCTTTACTTAAATACAGTACAGAATGTTCTGGCAAATGTGTGTGTACTTATATTCACTGCATCTTCAATCCAAACATGAGACAAATATGACTTGATTGTTTCGCTCATAATTAGCCTCCGGTTTGCCTCCTGTCTCTCCCAGGTCAACATCCGCTCAGGTTGGACCTCCTGTTTTGTTTTTTTTGTTTTTTTTTATTGAGCGAAAGCACAAGAAAAAGCAGACCGAATGCTTGTCCATTTTCTTCCTTTGTGTTTCTGAGAATTGACGAGAACTCATCCGGATACAATATCAACCGCAAAACGGAGCGAATCTCTTCTGAAAAGCGAGCGGTCCCGTGCACAAAGAGAACACCTGCTTCCCCTTTTTCTCCAAAAACAAAGCATCATCTCCAGAGCAGAAAAGATCTTTTAACATGACAGTAAAGACGAGCTGCAGCATGCCATAATGCCGTCAATACGCAGGTCCCATTCACTGTACAGGAGGCCGTTTTGTGTTCTGAGTTTGTTTGGTTAATTTAAGGCACAGTTTGCTGTAAAAAAAGAAAAAAGAAGAAAAAAAAAGAGGCCATTCATGTGGTGCCTGAGATGATAAACAGACGAATTAGTGCTGAGCTAACGTTAGCTACGCTAATGTCTCAGATAAGCCTGAATATACATATACGGTTGAGGAGCACAAGCCTGTAAACAAAGCAACAATATTTGCTAACTGTCAGAGCAGGGGAAAGTGTTTTGAAGCATCTAAACACTTGTAAGCAAGCAGCATTATGCTCACAAATGGATTACGATGATGTCTTGCAGTATTAAAAGTATTACAGCTTCACTTTTTTTAAAAGATGACAACATTAAACACGATGTACCACTGCAGATGCATACGTACGTCTCTGATCACAGCACCCCTGCTGGCGGGAGATTTTTAGCTGCTGGGCTGCTGGAGCTGATACGTTCATATCACACACACAACCATGTTCGGGTTCACTGCTGTATTTTACAGGGCAACAGCTGGGTGACAGTGAGGTATTGTACACCTATAAAGTGACCACAACCCACACTTGTGAAAGGTCGGATGATACACAAACCCAAATCAAAGGCAACATTAATTTCCTAACACTGTTACTGTCCTAATATTTAATTTCTCCTAACATATTTTGTTCTCTTTCTTTGGATACGTGTGTGTGTGTGTGTGTGTGTGTGTGTGTGTGTGTGTGTGTGTGTGTGTGCCAAAAGCTCAAGGTCGAAGCTGCCGAAGCGACAAACCTCTCACTGTGTTCTGGTTTATGCGATGAAGCTCTTTTTTTTATGCAGGATGTGTTTCCTTCCAAAAATTAGAAGTAGTGCAGTCTTACATGCATACATACTATAGTAGGCTACACACACACACACACACACACACACACACACATATGCACACTACATTCACACCGCTTACAGTTACCCTGTTATTAGCACACTTTAATAGCCATGACTTACATTCCTTTGGGCCTGGCTTCATTTGACACCTGTGCTTCATATATACACAAAGCGGCCATGTGTGTGTGTGTGTGTGTGTGTGTGTGTGTGTGTGTGTGTCTGTGTCTCTTAGCAGTCTATCAGCATTTGTCAGTCATGTAAATCCCAGTGCGAATTTGATTTGACTTTAAATAAACCAGACAACCTGGACGATTTAAAGAAACTGTTCGGCTAAGCATTCAACACACAATTCATTCCTTTTATCGCAAATATACTCAGTTTTGAAGTTTCTTTCTTTTCTTTTGTTTTGATTCGGCACGTTTCCTGTCCTGTCATTGGTGTATTTCCTGATAGTTTCCACGTGTTCTCTGTATAGAGCTTGATTTGTTCGTGTATTTACACCCTTTTGTGTCTTTTGCTAATATGTCTGTATGCTGATTGATCTAAAGCAAATACTAGTATATGCAGCTTATACACACCTTATTTACCGTGAGCAGCCATGTTGATTTGATGTCACCTGCTGAACTCGGGGTTGAGGAGACCTTCCTGATGTTCCCAGTAGGAATTCTGAGTTTATGTTTGTATTTCCTAGAGTTCTGACTGTCAAATTCTAGTCAAATGCAGCTTTTGCCTAGCTTTTGCCTTTGTCTTATGCTGCATACAAGGAGAGTTTGCAACTTGTAATGAACCTTGAACCAGGAAAATCCACAGAAAACATGCCTTCAACATGAAATTTCAACTCGTCAGATTAAGTTGATCAAGTTGTTGGACAGTTACATGCCATAGTGAAATAGAGATAAGCCTAATTAGTTCAGTTTGTAATCAGATAATGGCTGTCAAAATGTGTGCGATGCTCCTGCCAGATTGAAATGCTAGAACTTTACTTGTGGTTGAGATACACACAAAAGAGAAAGATGAAAGCTGGTAGTTTAAATGCAAATTTCACAATGTGAAAGGTTTTGGCTTTTTAGTAAAATAAATAAAGTAAGGGAAAGATGCTAAATTACTCTAAAGAAAAATCCAAAATGGCCACCTCCATAAGGTTACACCATTCAGCTATATGTTGAAGTTTTGTTCATGTTTGTAGATAACAGGAAGCCCCACTGTGTCCTAAACCACATGAGCAAGTGTGTGACATCACTGAAGAATCTGATGTGAGAAAGATTTTGAGTGAGACAGACTTCTATTAGTTTGTTAGCTACATTATTCTCGTAGCTCAAATGTAAAACCGAAGACACAACCTTAAGGTAACCAGAGGGAAACAATTTGTCAGACTGTTTGTTTAACTGTTAGGAGGATAACTGTAACACACACACACACACACACACACACACACACACATTAACTTGCTTTCAATACTGATGGAAACTCTCTGTTCTCTCCGGTGTCTCTTTTCTCGGGCCAACGCATGATGTGGAACAAAAGAGAAGGGAGGAGAGTGATTTATCTTATTAGTGCCTTTTCTCTTTATCTTTTTCGCTGTCCCTTGTGTTCTCTCTCGCTCTCTCTCTTTAATAGGTGGGAGAGATGGCGCACCAGCTGTTGATCCAACATGCTTCACCCTGCCTGAACCTGAGAGAGATACACATGAGAGAGAGAGAGAGAGAGAGTGAGAGAGAGAGAGAGAGAGAGAGAGAGAGGTGGAGGATAAAAAGGAAGATAAAGCAAGTGGCTGAGTGAAAGTGAGGCATCACCCTCAGGCCCTAAACCACACACACACACACACACACACACACACACACACACACACACACACACACACACACACACAGGTGTACAGAAGATCAATGGGCCACAAGCACATATAACCACAAGTACTATAGTCCAACATACTGTATGTAGCACACACACACACACACACACACACACACACACACACACACACACCTCCATTTGTTCACTGACAGCGTTGGCCAGAGTTAAGAAGAAAAGGTGACAGCTGCTTCTGAGGCATCTGTGACCAGATTCCATCTTTCACATTTTTCAAGTGATTAATTCGCCCACTGCAAACACACACACACACACACACACACACACACACACACACACACACACAAAACCTCCAACTGAAAATTTTAAGCTGAATAACCCCTGACAGTTTAATTACTCTTCACATGAGATTTAGAGAATGGCAGTTTTAAGTGACAGATCAGTTACAATTGTACGGATGAAATAATTATCTCACACCCATCCGTTGCACTAGATATAACTCTTTTTTTTTTTTTAAATCACATCCTGTTTTTGACAGGAACTGTCAAAGCTCTCGGTTTTTCAGGCAGTGAAACCGGTATCGCTCTGTGGGTTCAGCTGTTCTGTCATGTCAGATTTGACAAAGTTTTAAGAAGGATCTATGAGGTGCAGCGTAACAGTCTTTCATTTCTCCATTTATTCATTTTTATATTGATTAAACCACAGATACACATATTTGAGCTGATATTGCAGTGGTGCATACTTTACGGAAGTAAGTGACCCCAACAACTTATTATACCGCAACAGTGTTGAATTCTCAATTCTGATTGGTCAGAAGGTGTCGATTAGTTTTCTATAACAGCAGCTCTGACAGAAGTGCAGCTGCAAATCATAGCTTTATATTAATGTGCTTCTTCTAATACGTTATCATTTCTGTAGTGACAGCTCATTCACAGGAACTTAGCGGACATTCAAGATAGGTGAACGAACAAAAACAGGTGTAATTGTTGATACGGTGAAGTGTTCTGTGAGGAAAGGTTTATCTAACATTTATGGTAGGAGTTTCCAGTGTCAGGGGTAACGTTAAAGATTTCCTCCATGAGGTGTTTTACGCTTTGCAGTTTCTCAGTAACTTGAAAACCTGTGGGATTCTTCTTAACTTCAAGAGAGAGAAAAATACAGATTGTGGAGGGAGCAACTGTTGTAAGTGATCACAGGAACTAACTGTTTTGTGGACTTTCACATTAAATGGTTAAAAGAATAACATGTTGTACTAAATTAAAAAAATATGTTGTGGTATAAGAGGAACAAAACACTATCATGTGCTGATTGATAAAATAAGCAACTCTGCACTGGTAACTCCAACAACCAAGTGGCCCCTTGCAGCAGAAGGGAAGGACGGCGTAGAGAGAAGTTGATTTTTCAACTGGATTTCACAAGACCAATTCAGTTAAGTAATATCATTGGCAAGCTATCAGCTTGATAACGAGGTAGTGTGCTCTACCTACAGTATATAGCTACTATATAGCTATGGTCTATGGCAAAAGGTCTGGGGACACCTGATCATCACACTCATATGTGGGCCTTTCCAAACTGTTGCCACAAAGTTGAAGAGTATACAATTGTCTAGAATGTCTTACGATGTCCCTTACAATTTTTCTACCTGTCCAGCAAGACAATGCCCCTGTGCAAAAAAGCAAGCTCAATGAAGACAAGGTGTGCCAAGGTTGGAGTGGAGGATCTCAAGTAGCCTGCGCAGAGCCCTGACCTCAACCCCACTGGAACACCTTTGGGATGAACTGGAATGCCGACTGAACCCCAGACCTCCTCACCTAGTACCTGACCTCACTAAGGCTCTTGTAGCTGAATGGAATCACAAATCTTCACAAAATCTAGAGGAAAGCCTTTCCAGAAGAGTAGAGTTTATTATAACAGCAAAGGGGGACAAAATCTGGAAAGGTATGTTCAATAAGCACATGTCGGTGTGATGGTCAGGTGTCCACAAACTTTTGGCAATATAGTGTAGCTTTCAGAATAACGTAAAGAATATGGAGGTGGACGAGTCAGCAGTTTGGACAGAGCAAATTGATCAAGTGTTAAATTTATTAAAGCATTTTATTGCAAAAAAGAGATGCTCGGATAGTCAACAGTAGTGTTACTTAAGATTCTTTGTAAAAAGGAAACCCCTCTGTTGTAGGGTTCTTGAGGGTTTCCCTAGGGGAACAACCCAAAATAAACTTCAGGATGCTTTATGAAATAGTACACAATTTCTGTTGAATAGGAAATTTCCATCTACAGTCATGTTTACTTCATCCTCAGGCCTTTAAAGGGTCACGTATCAACCTTCATGTGAGCTGATAAGGTAAATAAACAGCTTAATTTGGAGACATTCATCCAATGGGAAATACCCAGGGCCTGTGATCAAGGGTGTGTTAAAAACAGTACTGGAACAGAGCCTGAGTGAAAAAAGCCTTGTGCCTTGTAGCCCTGTGTTCCTGTTTCCTGTTATGGGTTTGGTGGTCGTGTTTGGACTTCACGGTGTACAATGCGTTCTGTACGGTTATCAGTTCTGCTTAATGCATCATACTTACGAGCGATCGGATTACAGAGCTGAATCTGTTGAATAAATCACATGTGCTGTGGGGTTTCATTCTGAAACAAGACACTGCATGGAAAGACTTTATGGAGTTCAAGGTCATGTACAGCTGACACACACACACACACACACACACACACACACACACACACGCACACACACACACACACAGACATACCCAAGCAATCCAATCAGCAGATACAAGATACAAGTATGTATAAAAGGCAAAGTGTGCCACTGTTTCATGAAATTATCACTGCTGGTGCCAAGAATCCCTCAAACGGGTTCCAAGGACCGTGGCTTACTTTTTAAATAAAACATAAACAAGGAAAATATCAAACCCATTAATCTTTCATTAAGCACCTCGGATAAAAAAGAATCGCTTAAAGTATCATTGGTTACCGTCAGTGCGAGAGAGCGGGGTCCCCTGCTGACTTCAAAGACTTCCTCAAAGGAAAAAGAGCGGCGAGAGAGAGAGAGAGAGAGAGAGAGAGAGAGAGAGAGAGAGTGCATCAGTTAGTTATCTGCTTGCTACTTTATGTTTGGCATTGAACCAGTTTGTGTCTGTTTTTTATTACAACCCTGAAAAAAGAGAGTGATAGAGAGAGACAGAGACAAAGATCTAGTTTGTGTTGAATGGATGGAATTTTTCAAGGTAACACACTATGAACTATAACATACAGAAGTTTGTTTTACTAGAGTGACAGGCATTAGATCAGGATAAGATTTAATTTGTCACCAGCTGGGCCTTAGATATCATTAGGATTACATCTTTAACCATTGTTCATTGCTAGCTTGCTAGCAAACATGACTAGCTACGAAACAAAGGTTTCCTACTGCTTGAGAGCTAAGCATCTAGCTACTTGACTAATATTAGCAGAGTGTTGTGTTTAGTTAGCTGCCTGGTTTAGAATATTATATTGTGTAACTAAAGGAAGAATATTGTGTTAATTTAACTTGGTGACCCAGGGATGCCAGTTATTCAGCAAAATCTAGATAAGAAGGGAAGCAGAGAGAGACAAGGAGGGACAGAGAGAGAAAGAGAGAGAGAGACAGTGGGAGTTAGTCTGTGTTCTATATTATCATGCTGATAAGGCGCCATTGCCACCATGATGTAGGAGGTTATTTATCGTCACGGCGACCTGATGCTGGAAAGTCACCCCAGCATGACCAGAAGAGTGAATGTACGAGTGTGTGTGTGTGTGTGTGTGTGTGTGTGTGTGTGTGTGTGTGTGTGTGTGTGTGTGTGTGGATGACAAGTTAGTGTTCAGCCTCTGAAGTCTCCGAGCATCCACATGCCTCCACGCTTCTGTCTCACCCTCTGTCATTAAATCATGCAAGAAGTGGTTCCTTTACATGTCAGTACATTAAAGGTGCAGTCTGTGTCCTGCGTAGTGAATTGCAATTGCAATAAAAACAGAGAACAGACCCAAAACCCTCAGTTAAAACCTGTGTATGTCTAACTCTGTTCTGGGTGTGGGCTGAGCTCATTTCAGGGCCAGAAAAATCTAAACAGAAGATTTATTGAAGAAGCAATCAGAAGATTAACACAAGGAAACTAGTTGGATCTGTTACATGGCAATATTGTGAATCAAATTTTTTCCAAAGAATGTTTGAAATTATATGAATATTAAAGTAATCTAAAATAAATATTGCAGACTGCACCTTTAACATGTTTAACGAAACAAAGTTGTGTTTATGGAAATATGCAATTTTTATGTCACTATATTTTTCTAAACCACATTTATATCATGATATATGGTATTACCATGATATTTTATTTACAATATGCTACCCAGTTATTATACACAACCATCTTTTAACATATCAATGCTATCTTTAACTAAATAAACGCTACAGGGACCTAAATAAGGTACATTGGAAGCAATCTGTCCTTTACTGGAGGCAGGAAACTGATGTAGCTAACAAATACGTTTCACGTTTGGCTATACTATACCTTTAAAATATAAATTACTGAAAAGTACCTGTCCAACCGTCCAACTTTTACCAGTCAATCTACTCAATTTTTCTCACCAGGGACGCAGTAGGTAGGGAGGCTGATGATGCTGCAGCACCCCCTATGTTCAGGACTTTATAACTGCATTTTCCAAATAAAGATACTTTATTAGAGTGGCATGGTCGTGCAGTGGGTAGTTTTGTTGTCTCACAGCTGTAGGGTCCATGGTTCGATCACGAGCTTGGATTACTGTCTGTGTCTGAATTTCACTTGTTCTCATCATGTCCATGAAGGTTCCCTCCAGGATCTCTAGTTTTACTCCACCTCCCAAATGCCTTTCCCTCCTTATTTCGCATGCTTTGCTTTTCTATCACCATTTCAATAAATTTTTCCTACTAACTCGCTAGAAGTTACACGAATGTGATCAGTATTTTAAGACAGATCTTATCTTTACATGTCACAGAAATCCTCCAATCAGCAGGAAGGGTGTTCATTAGGACCACTTCAGAAGACAGCCTAATTGTTTCCCAGCTCTCATTTCAGCACTAAACATCATGATTAGAGCGAGGATGTTGTGCTGTGGATTTGGGCCTCCGCCCCAAGGCGTGACGGAGTGATGAAGTTCATCTGTAGGACAAACGAGTGAGTGGATGGAGGAGAGGAAGCAGAGGAGAGTACGGGTTTAATGAGATTTCAGAGCAGTGGGGGAGATGGTTTTAATTACTGCTGAGGATTGGTGTGGAGGTGTGGAGTTGGGTGCTGAATATGTGTGTGTGTGTGTGTGTGTGTGTGTGTGTGTGTGTGTGTGTGTGTGTGTGTGTGTGAAGGGGAAACTGGGTGTCTTTGGGTGGGAGTTCACACACCACTAGGGGAGCAAGCTGAGATCCAATGCCTTTGATGGTCAGTTCAGCGTGACGTTTCCTTTCTCTCTCTTGATTTGAAACCTCTCTCTTCTCTGTCTTCTTCTCCTTCTGCCTTTTCTGTTTCTTCTTATTAGATCGTCTGTTCCTCCCTACACTATTGTTCTTTACCAGGCTAAGAAAGGAGACATGGAGAGGGAGAATGTATCTTTGGTGCCCTTTAAAATGTCCCTGTCAACACTCTGGGTAGCAAGTTAATCATCTGAGCGTGTGTGTGTGTGTGTGTGTGTGTGTGTGTGTGTGTGTGTGTGTGTGTGTGTGTTTATGCGCATAAGAGGTGAGCTCTTGAGAAATCTCCTGAGAAATCTTTCAAGAAATATCCTTGCCAAAATGGCTGCCAGAAAACAGAAAGGAAGGCTAATATTCATAGATAAGTAAAGTCTAAGTCACCCAAAATAAATTTCAGAAATACACACCATACTTGTTTTTTAAACAATGTTCTTATCATTCATAATCTAATTTTTAGTGTAACATCACTATTTAAACTATATCAGCTATTCTGACTGAAAGCTAAAGAACTGAATGTGAGAAGATTGGAAGAGAAGAGAGATCGACTTCTGTTAGTTGTTAGCTAAATTAGCATCGTAGCTGCCGACGAAAAAATACAGGAGCAAACATCAGATAAACATGTTTTGGCTGATCAGCTACATTTGGAGTAAATGTGTAACAAAAAAAATTCACCCTGAAATATATCAATTATGTGATTTTTGTATCTATTGTACTGTTTAAACTGAGTTGCATGGTTTTCTCCAGTATCTGAATCTTATATATGGAGAAGTACAGACGGCTGGTTGGTGTGAGTCTGCTGTATCGTTACGTCCCAGCGCCCCCAGCGGGACACCACTGTTTCACTTAGAGTCTCTGTTCCCTCGGCTGCCCAGCTGTGTCCCCATGCTTTTGTTGACTTTGAAAAAAGATCACATAGCCTCCCTGCTCAGCATGGGGGGACAAGAGAGGGGAGAGAGGGGATTCACAGGGCTTTGCTCCAGTCAAAATGAGACACACACACACACACACACACACACACACACACACACACATACACACACACAAACAGCCATGTCCCCTATCCCATCTTGATGAAGTAAAAGTAACTGAGCTAATGTTTGCACATGCAGGCGTCTGTGTGTGCATGGCTACTCTGAGCCAAAGGGCAAGTGGAACTCTCAGCTCGGCATCTGGATCTTTCGGTAAAGCACTCTGCCCTGGTTCTGCCCTGGTTTCCTGGAAAAGGAAAAGCCTTTGTGTGACAGGAATTAAATGATGACAACAGGAAAGTGCACAACTGACTATGATACTGACTGACTGACTGTCTAACAGACTGACTGACTGTCTAACTGACTGACTGACTGACTGTCTAACTGACTTTCTAACAGACTGACTGACTGTCTAACAGACTGACTGACTGTCTAACTGACTTTCTAACAGACTGACTGACTGTCTAACAGACTGACTGACTGTCTAACTGACTGACTGAATGACTATCTAACAGACTGACTGACTGTCTAACAGACTGACTGAATGACTTTCTAACAGACTGACTGTCTAACTGACTGACTGACTGACTGTCTAACTGACTTTCTAACAGACTGACTGACTGACTAACAGACTGACTGACTGTCTAACAGACTGACTGACTGTCTAACAGACTGACTGAATGACTTTCTAACAGACTGACTGTCTAACAGACTGACTGAATGACTTTCTAACAGACTGACTGTCTAACAGACTGATTGAATAACTATCTAACATTCTGACTGACTGACTGTGTGTCTGAGTGACTGACTGGCTGACTGACTGGCTGACTGTCTAACAGACTGACTGAATGACTATCTAACAGACTGACTGACTGTCTAACAGACTGACTGAATGACTATCTAACAGACTGAATGACTATCTAACAGACTGACTGACTGTCTAACAGACTGACTGAATGACTATCTAACAGACTGACTGGCTGACTGTGTGTCTGAGTGACTGACTGACTGTGTGTCTGACTGACTGACTGGCTGACTGTCTAACAGACTGACTTACCTAAAGGAGGTGTCTAATATGCACTCCATTCCTTAGAGCTGCAAGTGGCCAATCCAGACATGATAGCTGTATGCACGTCTGAGTCATCAGAGAGAGTTAACAAGTTTAATCCAGTGTTACAATACTCTCTTACAATCTGCATGTGCAGCAGGTCTTTGACATTATTACTTAAATCCAAATGTTAGATACCAATTTGACTCTGAGTTGCGCAGATCTTTATGCTGCCTCACTGCTATTTCTGTTGTCAAAAATTCTGGTGTCAAAAATCACTGTATACCAAATGACAGGGGGAAAAACACTACAGACTGATTAAACATCCAGATGTTTGCTTTGAAACCGCATACAACTGTGTTTTGAATCCTATTAGAGCATTTCAGATTTCATGTGTTTTACTTTTCATCCAGAATGTAGAAAATCTTTCCTGCTCAAATTTCATGTGCCAAAAAATATTGCATTGGAGCTGCCTGTTTGGAAAACAACAACATCAACAACCACAAAAAAAAAACCCTAAAGGCTATAAGGCTGGTTTTGCTGATGAAACTAGCACGGTTTTGCTACTTGCTTACTTGGTCTAAAAATGGCATATTGGTCTAAAGTTTTATTCAGCAGGGGATCATGTAATTAAATTACATTTTTGGTTCAGATTACTTCCTACATGATGTACAATTCAAATTCCATCTAGTTTGGCCTGTATGATAAAGAGTACTGACAGTAATATAATATAATATGATATAATAATAACAGCTACCAGACTATTCCAAGCCAAATATGGTTTTGGCACAAAGGGTCAGTCATGGCAATAGCAAGCGTATTACAGGCCAAATGTGTGGTTTTATGGTTTTTGGATGCTGGGCCAAAACATAATGTCTAACACTTGTGCTATATCTCAATTCTCAATTTTGGACTCTTTGTCCAGCTGTCAGTTCTGTGAATGAGATATGGTTTAGCCCTTGTAACTCTTAAAATTTTATATAATTTGAAACACTAAATCTACAAAAACATGCATTTAAACATTCAAAAGTGTGTTAACCCATCTCAGGCAACAATCAGATTTTTTTCCCCAAGGTTTCTTTGCTGACTGGCTGCATTTTGCTCTTCAGTGAGTAACAAGTTTAAGGTATTTTATAGTACAGAATTAGCAAATACATAAAATTTGGTTACCTAGCATCCGTGCTAAAGGCATGAAGACTTTAAGGACATTCTAATAATTCACTGAAAATGCATTTTTTAAATTAATAATTTACTTTCTATAATTTGCATTAACAGGGTTGTACTTTCAGAGTGACCTCATCAGTCAGTATCACTGAAAAATAAAAGAAAGAAGAATGAGAGAAATTAGTTTTGCACGATCTTCAGGAAATTCGGATGATGCAACTTCCGGATGAACATGTGACTTATATTCCAAGACAATATTCCAAAAAAGCCTGATATGTTAAATCGATTCACACATTAATGCAAAATAATACAATTTTAATGTATTCTAATGATTATATTTCAAGGTAAAGTGTAATTGTAGTGGTGTGGGACAGGCAAAATAATGCTGTTGTCTATGTGCTATAGATTTTGTAGGATTTGTTAATTCTTTAAGTTCTTTATGTGAAATGTGCACGTGGGGTTTCTGTGAAGGACACATTACTTGTGAAGATGAAGATGTGTTTTGTTGACTAGATGAATGTAGTGATTGTGCATCACAACTGGGCCATCACTTATTTGCTACCTGGTAAAATCATGAGAATCTTATTTGTCTAGACTGAGAATTAAATCCTGTTTGTAATAACAACTTTGGGAAATTAATTAATTTCACTCACAATTGTGTGTTAGAACAAACCACCAAATATTGACTACATCTTGCTCCTGCTTTTTAATCTGGATTTGTTTTTGCTTTGATGTACAACACCTTTATTGTCACAGAAACCCACGATCATGCCTCTATATTCAGTATCAGCTGGTTTGAATTCTGACCTGCATCTTCGATCGTTCGAATCATAAAAATTATAAAGGGCATCGCAAGCAGATCAGTACTGGAAGGAAACCCACCACCGTATCACAGAACCAGCCTGAGTTTTTATCTTTATGACTGCCTGCCCGCATTACCTCCCTTAAGCAGTTCTGGTAGATGTGAAACAGTCAAGGGCGCTGCACCGACTGGCTCCGATTGTGTGTTATCATAAGTAGGGGAAGCTGATTGTGCAAAAGGCTTCAGGAATTCAAGCATGCACTCAGGGAACCTTTGAAGGTCACATTTTGTTTGTGTGTGTGAGTGTCCTGTTAATTTGCACAAATTCCGTCTTTATTCATTAGAAAATACAGAAATTTAATATGAAATGTTAAATTTAAAAAGCACCATTTCCAGAACTTCAGAGAACATTTTTGAAAACAGTTTGAATATTCACAGCTCAGACTAAGGCCAAAGAGACAAAGCTAATACAGTTAATGGACTACAGTTATAGTATACCGTATATAGTATATAGTAACCTTTAAGCTGAGAAGTTTAAATCTGAAAGTTCTGGGAAAAGTCCTGAAAAGGAGGTCTTGAACTTTTTCATGAGGAAAAGGGTAAATACTATTTTTTGTATGTTTGTTTGTTTTACTCTTTTTTAAAATGTGATCATGTGGATATGTGTCATACTTTAACAGATCAGACACTACATGCAAAATTACAAGCAGAACATTTATTAAAATATATTAAAATGGATGTATTTAAAAATAGTTATTCAAGTTATTAAAGTATTCAAATAAACAGGTAGATATAAATATAAATAATTTCATGGTGTGTAAAATTTACAAAGGTTTTTAGTGCATTATTAATGCACTATTAATATTTATCTAATCATATTTTATCATCAACAATCAGCTGGTAAAATTGTTCGGTAAAAATAGTTTCTGATTTGGTCACCGGATGGATATTTTTGTTATGTTGTGGACACTGTGTATGAGTTTTAAAGACCCTTGGTGAATAAGCATTAAATTCAGTGTCAGGATTTAACACTAAACCTGTCTAAATGTATCCAGAAATGCAACCCACGTACATGTGGAATAAGAAGTCACAGTGTTGTCTTTGATTAGCAGACATGCATGCTAATTAGTGCCAAACTTAGCATCCTGCATCTGTCCCATTCTGTATCTCTGAATGAGTGCAGCAAATCGAAGTGACACGGCAAACATGGTACGATTACCAAGTTGTCATAAATGTTCAGTTTCACCCTCATCTCGACAGCTTGCTTCGCTAACAGCAGGGCTAATGCTCAGGATATCTGTCAACTCCTTGGATTCATATAGTAAAAGCTTCTAAAATGTCATTTAACCATGACCTAGGTCATGGTACATTGGTTCCTTGGTGTGTATGTCTGGAAACCATGTTAACTATTCCCTGAAGAACATGTGTTTCAAAGCCAGAAGCAGAACAGGGACGAAACTGAGCCCCATTTGCTCCACTCATTCTGCAGACTTCAAAGCTGTCCTTCATCTTCAATTAATTGAATTGCACTCTTGGTAAGTACAGTTCGTCATGTCTCAAATATCTTCAGACGATTAATGGGAAACGAGGGGATTGCTTTGAGCCTGGACAGAAGGATGAAAACGTGGTCAGATGTTTCATTTTGCTAATTCATTCTTCGCCAGTAGACCGACTGCATGCTGAATTAGCTGAACATATCCAGCCTGTCTGTTGCAATCGTGGGTTTCTAGAAGGATCTTTATCTCAAAAGACATTTGTTTCCACTTATGAGTTCAAAGAAGTCCATTCATGTTAGTCAGAGCTGGTTAGCGTGAAGATAATGCCGTCATTTTGTATTTTTGCAGATTAAAGCTCAGAGCGTTTGGTTTATCAGGGAAACTTTGCCCGTTCTGTTCTCTCTCTCTTTTTCAGTTCATTGTACCCCATGAAGCTCGGGAAAGGGAAATTATAAAGCCAAGTGAAAGTAAAATGTTAGAAACAATGACGATGGAGATGAAAATGAATGAAGAGCTAAATTGCCTGAGATGGAAGTTCATGCTAATTTTCATCTGCTTCTCCACATCTCTATGAACTTTTAAAGTACCAGTTATCACTGACACTTAGATATAAAATAAATGGTAAGTATAAGCTTTTGTATGGACCTACAATGAACAGGCTAACACAGCAAGTTAATCTGAATTTTTTATTACCAATTTAATATCAAGCTACATGTTACTGCAGTCAAACATTAATTTTGTCAAATATTAGACATTTATTATTATGCATTGGATCATGATGTTCAATTGTTGTAGTATCTTTCATGCACAACAGTCCCTAGAGTTTACACAGAATGGTGCGAGGAGAATGGCCAGACTCAAAATAAACACTCTTTACAACTGTAGTGAGCAGAAAAGCATTACACGCCACTTTGAACCTTTGAAGCAGATGAGCTACAGCAGCAGAGGACCACTCAGGGTCCATTCCTCAGGGTCCAAAAGCAGGAATCTGAGGCTACAGTGGGCTACACAGGTATAGTCTGGATTGCACTGCTATATGATTGGCTGACTGGATAATTGCAAGAATGTGCAGATGTACAGGTGTTCATAAAGTTGACATTGAGTGTACATGGCATGTGCTACTGCAACAAAATAAGTATAAAGTTAATTAAAGTGTCTAAAATGATCAACATGCAGTGCGATGTGCAGCATTAAATAAAATGAGCGACACCAAGCGAATCTCCATCAAAGCCAAAAATGACACTCATCCATCTTGATCACGAGCAGGTAAACATTGACGGATGGAAGATTTCTCCCTCAGGATGAAGCTTCTAATCACTCTCAGATCTCAGATATGAAAGCCAGCCTGAAGTCTGCCCTCAAACGCCATTCGAGGTGCCAAGAGCTGGCTCTGAAAGCTTTCCCTGGCTGTGGATAAATGATGGGGGGAACTGGGATGTTGGGGTGGGTGGGGCATGTGGGGGGGTGACTTTGCAGCAGAATCTTTAACATTTGAATCATTAATGTTTCATCAAAGTGTGTGGGAAACAAGAACGGGAGCAATCAGGCTATGGAGCGCTCCTGCAAAACCCACCATTTTTGAAACAGCTTGATGTTGAGATTTCAGAAATGACTAGGCTGTGGTTACTCCTTTCATAAGACCAGAAAGAGAAGCAGAAGAATGATTAAACCAGCTTGCTTGAAATAAAAAAGCCAGTTTTAGTATCTTTTCTCTGATCTTACTCAGCCGCAGTCTGTAGAAAAGACATCTAATGTTTTTTTTTTCCCACCCTGGTATTAATGACTCCTTTAGGAAAAGTTTAAGCCATGCATATTCTCACTTAAAACACAGAACAATGGACAATATTGATTGCAAAAGACATGGTATGGTGCCTGAAAAAGGCCTAGCAGTGACTAAAAAACAATAAAAGTTGTTAGACATTTATAAGCAACATATTTTTGTAACTGGAAACACAAAAGGAATGCCTGTATTACATGGAAAAGATGACATGCATTATATTTTGGAAGCACACAACTAAAAATTGACTAAGAAGCAATAAACAGCATGACAGGAGAAATTTAGGAGCGACACAGAAATCATAAAAGATGAAAAGCAGCTGCCATTGACCAGGGACTAACTCTTCCCGAGCTCATTAGGGCTTTGCCTTAAATCTGAGCTCAGAGTAAACAACAAATGCACCAGCTCATTTTCTGACATGAGAGAATTCTCTCCTGACACATGCTGACTGCTCTTTGAGCGACAGAAATGAGAAATGGGAAGCGTTCATTCAGAATTCATGTCAAAGTCTATTTCTGCGCATCCTACCAACTCGCCTCTCAGAGATCATGTTTACATCAAAACAAATGATGGCCGATGAAAGGAAGCGGTTTTGCACATCAGGGATGGAAGGGGCAGGATTTATTTCCCCTCACAAAACTGAGACAGGAGATGTCTCAATGTCTGGTCAGACAGATAATGTTAAGTTGTGTGTGTGTATATATATATATATATATATATCTTACATGCATATATAAGATATATAAAGAATAAAACCCTTGGGGGCATGCTGTTATATTATATTATACTATTGTCTTCTTATACCACAGCAATTTATGATTTATGTCCAAAAATTACATGAGGGCATTCTTTCGAGGAATACACAATTATGACAATTTCAGTGTAGAATGAATGTATAAATTATATGTTTTAATTAGAGCCCTTTAAACAACTTTAGTCTTATTTATGGTGTTTTTTTTTTTTTTTAAATCTGCCTTTTTCCCCTCATTTTGGAAAGGCATATCCAAGATTTACACTTCTGTTGTTCTTGTGTCATTATGGTATTTTTGGCCGAAGTATCTGGTAGCCCTGTTGTTTTCCTTTCTGAGGCCTGGGATGTGGGTGCAGTGAAAGGACTTGTCTATAAAAAGGGTGACACAGGGGACATGTAACCACCATCAAGGAGTCCATCCTGGGCCTCTGCTTTTTAAACATTTTGTTCTCAGGCAAGTGGTTCACTAATGTTAACAAGATTACTTTTTTAATAACAACAGTAAAATATTACCTATTGCATGTTTAATGCTCTAGTTGTCTGTGTAGCTGCATTTATAAGTAAAAGCAAATGGGCTTTGTTAAAAGAGCAGCTTTGGCTACTCTGTTCTGATGATTCTAGGCCAAATATGTGTGGCTACAGAGTGTGTGTTGTGGGCCTAAAGTGCCCACAGTAGTAGCTGCATTAAAGATTTTCACAGTTATTCAACCTGAGCCAAAAATGTCTCAAATGCAAAATGCAACCAACCATATCTAATGCTATAGGGCTGGAAGTGACTATGTCCTGGTGCATATCATACCGGAGATTTGGCCTCATCAGGACTGAGCTGTGGTTGTGTTCTGCCAGCTTTAAATGAGTCTGTCCATGGTTTGTTCTGTATGTCTACAGGCTATGTATATATATTATTACTGTTTAATTTGACTCATGGGATAGATTTGAACATTACATCTAAAGCACAATGATAAATCAGTGTCTGGAATTCATCAGACACCTCCTGAAAAAAAAAAAGCATTAAAGATTTCCAGTGGTTCCTAAAAAGATTTTTATGTTTCTAATGGAATTTATGGATTTTATTTGATTGGAATATGTTGTCCCTAATGGCTCATGATGGCTTATCTAATTTTATTATCATGTTTATCATCTACTCATGAAAGGCGGCCATGTTGGGTTTTGGTGCAATTAAATGGTAACCCTCTGGTTTTTAATGGTAATGCTTCACAGATTTAATGTTCTTCAGTCATTATGATGGTATGTTTTGTTTCTGAAATGGTTTTGTGGTCCATTGCAGTTAATGCATGGTATAAATAATTCATTTTACATGTTGGTAATGTATTAGAGTTTTAGCAGAGTTCTTCTCTAACTGCTGGGGAGACCTTGGGAAACTCCAAACAGACAGTAATAGGAGCTAAGGATCACATTTCAAGAATTTGATGGAAAGTACCACGTACTAAAAGCCATAAGCCAATTCCCATAACGGTCCATGAGCTTTTTGTAATGTTTTTTTTTTCTTTTTCCTTTTGTCCAAAAGGGTCACTCCTTCCTTAAAGTCAGTGTGATAGTAGTGAACATTGATTGTGGAATACATTCGAAGAGGATGTAAACTTTGAACATGCTGACAGTTTAACCTGTTATTTAACCAAAAAAAGGGAACACTGATGTTCTTTTTTAGGAAACTATCATCCTTTAAACATCTTTCCCCAACAATTTCTGTAGGTTTTGTGTTTATATCTGTGTTTGAGCGTCATCTGGTGGTAAACAGCCGCCATTTTGAATCGAAGCTCGTGATGCCTGTGCCATCTTCTAACTGAGCTCAAAGAGAAAAAGTAGCGCCGGTGTACATCGCACATCTCCTCCAAAGAAAATAGTACCTTGTCTTTTTTATTTTAAAAATTGTTTGCCTTTTTGTTTGAAAGAGCAGCCCATAAAATATGGACTAGGGACCATATACAAAAAATCAGAAACTATAATCCATATATATCGTTCTTAAATTTTTAAATAAGAGTGATAAACGTGGCGCGGATGTATACATTTAGGTGAAGAGGACAGTGCATGGCAGCTGGAGGAAGGTTAATTGAGCTCCTTGTTAGGATTAGACAATCAAGGTAAGGGTGTATAAACAAAATATGAAGTTTACTATAATACTGATATTAAACTGTACACTTGTTTATCACCACGCAACAGTTTTTTTTTTTTAAATTAAATAGTTTGCAGTAAGCAGCACATTAAACTAATGAGCAAATAATAACCAGTCCTGGTCAAATAATTAGCCCTTTCACCCAAATCCAGATTATAATAATCAAAGAAGATTTTTGTTCAACAAGTTCTGTACAACAACAGAAGTATTAAAAGTGTGAATTACGTTAATAATGTATTTTGTGGATGATTAGCGTAGACGGTTTTTTTTCTCCCTGCATGATTAGCATTAAGTTAAGTTACACACAACGCTTTTTCTGTCTTTAGCTGTACAATTAATATCTGAGAGACAGATTTTTTTTTTAAAGATGTGTATTAAAACTTCTTGAGGTATTCCCACGACGACTTGAACATCTCTTCATGCAAAAAAATAGTAATATTTCTTCGAGGTTTTAAGAAAAGACCCTTAAGAATTCGGGTTTGGTTGAGGTTTAGTTTGGCCCGTCGTATATTGTGTATATTTCGACGTTTGGGCAAAGAAAGAAAGATTTAAAACGAACCAAAAACAATATTTTTGGTTAAAATAAAAGGTGCTAACAGGTGCTAAGTGTCATCTAAGCGCACGAGGCGATCAGGTGTTGAGCACGTGCTTGGTTTGTGCCACGTGTTTAGATGTTCGACCTGCACATTTAGAGCCGGTTTTGTATTCATTGATTTTTTTTTTTTTGCAGATTTATTTATTAATTTGTAGTTTCATTGGAGTTCAGTAGACGGTATGTCCGGACGTGCGAGAGCCAGATCCCGGGGCAGAGCGCGCGGCCAGGAGACTGGAGCTCCAGGCGCGGTAAGGATGCACATTTCCCCTCATTCACATGCAAACATTTTAAATCTAATATTAATATCTAATATTTCTGGGTGCACATTAGGAAAGGAGTTTAGACAAAGACAAGCTCAGGACCTTAAATTAAAATGTCAGACTTTGCTCCCTGTACATATTTTGTACATAAAGTAGAGCTTTTAATATGGGAAACTATTGTGACAGTATCAGGATAAATTAATAAATTAATGCCAAATGTACATTTTTCTACTATGTGCCATAATGAACTTAACTTTTGCATGGAACATTGCATAATATAAATGATGTCAATGAATATTAGAGCGTTATGGGTTGAAATTCATAACCTAATCTAAAAATATCACAGTATCAAGGTATTAATCGACCATCTTAAAAACACACGAGCTGACAGGAAAGGAGTTTTGAATGGCGCTGTATATGATAAAGTTGCGAGCTTGCTTGGAGTGACGACTCTAATGATTACGAAGTGTATGCTCTGTGGTGTATGTAATGAGCATGGGTAAGTGGTTAGTTGCTGAATGTAGAATGAACGAGAAGATGGAAATTTCAGCCTGCGTTTTAGCGTACGAACCTTCTTGACACAATGTGTTCACGTCCAGCAACCACCTCCGCCCCAGGAGGCAGCACGACCTGTGCGGCCGCCGCCCTCTGAGGGAGAGCTCGTAGGGAGGGGAAGACAGAAAACGGCCCCGGGAGCAGTGACAGCGGAAGGTAGCTTTAAATTACCGTATATCCTATCAGTACGTAGCATTTATGATTTTTGATTTATGATTGAATTGTGAATTTATGCCTCACAACGACTTTTATTTCATATTAAAATAAACACCTTTTGTTCTGCGACGTTCTGTAGCTGTGACTGTTTCACCTTGTGATGTAGTCTCCTGAAATCTAAGGCTGTGTTGCTGTGTTTGATTTCTAAAAGCTTTTCATGACAGTAGGTAGGCATTTTGATGGCTTATTTGTCCGATTGTTTCTCCAGCTGTGCTCCAGATTTCCGCAGGCTTCCAGCAAGTGAAGCTCGGAGAGAGAGGAGGACGCAGACGGGACTTCCATGATTCTGGAGTCAACACTCGGCAACTGATGGAACATGTCAAGGAGTCCAAGACGGGTCAGAGCTGATTTCACAGGGTGTTAAAAAAAAACCAACAATTTCTTCACTTTTAGTTTTCCATACCGTACATTTGGTATTTTAATCTGTCATGATTGCACTAAATAATTTTGTAGATATTGTTTTTTTTATTAAGGTGCTATTTTATTCTTAAACGATAGTAAGAAGCAAGAGTTATAAGCGGATATGAGCACCCTAGTTACTTCAGACAAAGTGTCATTTGTACTGATAGGAGTGTATTTGAGTGATGTTTTTCTGTTGCTCTATGATCTGTTATTTTTTTTAGGTTTGTCTGGCTCACCCATTGAGCTCAGGGCGAACTATATTCGCTTGCTGTCTCGGCCCCAGTGGGTTCTCTATCAGTACCACGTTGACTTCAAACCTCCCATGGAGTCTCGGCGCTTGCGCACTGCGCTGCTCTTTAATCACGAGGACCTACTGGGCAAGACGAAGACCTTCGACGGAACCATCCTCTTCCTGCCTCAGCGACTTCATAACACTGTAAACGGTTACTCGCAAAAACAAATATTGAATATTCCATGTTTTTTAAACGTAGACCTTGTCGATAGTTTTACCATTGATATTTTTTAAAGATGCATATCACAGTCAAGTGCAGGTTAGAGGTCTAGCATGTAAAAGTAACGTTAAGTTTCTGCATAATGGATACCATGGAACATGCATTCGTAAAGGACTAGGCAAGCTCCTATTTTAAACAAATTTCAGATTCAAAGATCAAAATTCAGGTTCTGCTGTTTTTGGTACAGGGAAACATGTCCGCTGGTAATCACAAGTACACAACATATGCAGTGGATAGAGAAAATGCCGCGGTATCACTTTGAGAGCTCTGTAGTTGCTCTGCTAGGTAAGACGCGAGTCGTGTGTGGTAGCTAGCGGTACTGCTGTTTCTTTAGGAGACAGTGCTGTGGACTGAGAGCAGGTTTGGAGAGAAAGTCCAGATCACGGTCACGCTGACCAACGAGCTGCCTCCATCCTCTCCAGTGTGCCTGCAGTTCTACAACATTATCTTCAGGAGGTATGAGGAGATAATTGCATTAAGCGGTAAATCTTGCTGATTTTTTTTTTTACTTAGCCTCAGTTGTTCAACTCAAGTTATTGTTTTCAGGATTCTGAAGATTCTAAACATGCAGCAGATCGGCCGTCATTACTACAACCCAGATGACCCCCTGAACATCCCTCAGCACAGGTGTGTGTGTACAACAGTCCGAATTCTGCAGGTTTAACACGCTAGGCAAACCAGGTGTAAAATGGGTACCATTAGGAACACTAGAGCAAAACTGTTTAAAAGACGTGTGTATTTGGGCTTATGAAGCATTTGACCTGTATTTTGTTTCTGTTTTTTTTTTTTATTGCAGGCTGACTATCTGGCCTGGCTTTGTGACCAACATCCTGCAGTACGAGTCCAGTATCATGCTGTGTCTTGATGTGAGCCATAAGGTTCTGCGCAGCGAGACCGTCCTCGACTTCATGGCCAGTCTGAGACAGTGTGGAGACCAGCGCTTCGTTGAGCTCTGCACCAAGGAGCTGGTTGGAGTCATTGTTCTCACCAAGTAATACCCTACACACACACACATGCTTTAAAAAGTTTGTTATTTATTAAAGAAAAGGAGTGTTATTCACAGTTAGCTGCTTGCAAGTGGCATTTTTGCACCAATTACTTTTTTTTTTTTTGAATATCTTTAAGGTACAACAACAAGACCTACAGGATTGATGACATCGCTTGGGACCACACGCCCAACAACACCTTTAAGAAAGGAGACACTGATATAAGTTTCAAAGAGTACTACAAGAAGGTAGGCAGGTTATAAACGATGCTTGAGGTTCCTGCGTTTATAGGTGAGCCTCGTTTCACTGTTCGCTTTGTTTCCGTCTCAATTTCTTTGGATTCGTAGCAATACGGTCTGCAGATCACTGACGGAAACCAGGTTCTGCTGGTCAGTCACGTTAGGAGGATGGGCCCTTCAGGAGCTCCTCCACCTGGACCTGCCTTACTCATCCCGGAGTTCTGCTATCTCACAGGTCAGTCTGAGGGGTGGGAGAAACACACACACACACACTTAATCATCGTTGACAACTCCTTATTGTGCTGATTATTGTAACTTGCTTAGGTCTGACGGATAAAATGCGCAACGACTTCAATATCATGAAGGACCTTTCCACTCACACCAGACTGACCCCAGAACAGAGGGAGAACCGCCTCAACAGATTCATCAGCAACATGAACAAGTAATAGATACAAGCGACTGCGTTATTAATTCATTTAAATTTTTTATTTGTATAATGCGTTTAACAGTGGACATTGTCGCAAAGCAGTTTTGCAATAATATATAAATTCTGGATGTAAATTTTATGAGCAAGCCAGAGGCGACGGTGACGAAGAAAAACTACCTGAGACGATATGAGGAAGAAACCGTGAGAGGAACCAGCCTCATTATTAGATGTGAAAGAGGTTGAATGTGTGAATTAGACCTGTATTTTAACTTCACTGAACATTTGTAGCATCTGTATAATCGTTGTGTTTTTACTTTACAGTCACTCTCCTTGGCAACATGAGTGTGTGCAGAGAGCGTGTTGTTTTTCTGACTATAGTTCTTAAGTTTAACGTTAGATATGTTAAAAGTGTAAAAATAAAACATGCCTTTGTCACAAAGCACACAAGCCTACATGATAATGTGCATATGGCTCATATGATGTCCACATTGAGCTATAATAGCCTTGCCTTGGCTGACAGCCAAACGAACGTGGTCTAGCGATGCAGGTCCAAGTCTTAAGTCTAACTACTTTACGCTAAGTCTTGCTGAAGTTTTTAAAGTGAATCTCTTCCAGGAATGCCAGTGCTCAGGCTGCACTCAGCACATGGGGTCTAAGTTTTGAGAACAAGCTACTGCATGTGACTGGAAGAGTTCTTCCTGCTGAGAGGATCCTACAGGGAGTGAGAGCCGTAAGAGGAACCGCAGAACACACAGAAAACAGAATCGTATGCACGTGTCACACTATTGCTGAGTCAGGTTTATTGTGTGTGTGTGTGTGTGCAGTACGAGTACAACCCATGGGTCGCGGATTGGTCTAAAGAGATGCGAGGCCTCCCTCTGATCAGCAGCATACCTCTCGAGAACTGGCTGATGTTCTATACACGCCGTAACGCTGACGTCGCTCACTCCCTGCTGCAGACCCTCAACAAAGTGACTGGGCCCATGGGCATCCGCATGCAGAGGGCGGGAATGTGAGCCAACACACTTAACCGGTGTTTAGAAAGGATTGTTTGGGAGCTACAGAGAAATGTTGTGCCGTTAGTGACTCCTAGATTCCTTTAAAAATTTACTCCAGGTGTATTAGCAAGCTTCATGGAAGGGACAATAGTATGTAGCGTCGCATTTGAGTGACGTTCATTTTCAGTTATTAAAACACTGACGATCAGTTAGGTACTCCAGAACTTTGCTCTAACATTGTCCATATTTAGCCGCGGTTGATCACAAATGTTTCAATGATCTCGACACATAAACATATTTTCTGAACTGCATGAACTAAAATGCAGAGCTGATCAACAGCTTTCCTTTCATTCAGTCATATCAGACGGATGTGGTGGTCGTGCCTTTATTTTAACCAGAGGGATGTTGAGCGAGGATCATGTCCTACTCAGTAAAAATCAGTGCAGTGCGGGGTTCGCACTTTTTCCGCTTAATGTTTTTCTCTGAGCAGGATCGAGTACGATGATCGGCAGGAGGCTCTGCTGAGAGCTCTGCAGCAGAATGTGGGGCAGCATGTTCAGATGGTGGGTCTCGCACACGGGGCAGAACTGTGATGCTGTACATTGTTAGGATGAATCATAAATTGTTGTGATTCAAATATTAAAGTATTGATTTACATAATAGTTATATTAAATAAATCATTTGGGATTGGGGCTAACCATGTTGAAAGGGCTTTGATTTAAAGAGAGAGAGCGAACACATTACTAGGGATTAAAAAAAAAAAAAGTTCGCAATGATGTTCTAAAGCGCTCAACTTATAAATCTTGTGTCTGTAAGGTGGTTGTGATCCTGCCCACCAACCGTAAGGATAAATACGATTGCGTGAAGAAGTACCTGTGTGTGGACTGTCCCACTCCAAGCCAGTGTGTGGTGGCACGCACCCTCAGCAGACCTCAGGCCCTCATGACCATAGCCACAAAGATTGCCCTGCAGATTAACTGCAAAATGGGAGGAGAGCTGTGGAGCGTCGAGATCCCGGTACGGCTCTGTTCTTCATCACTAAAAGCGTATCTGATCTTCTAACCGATAGACAGCGGTGTCCTCTCACTCCAGCCCTGATGTCATTCTGTTAAAACATTGTTTATTGACTTCTCTTGCTCTTTCAGTTGAAGCACCTGATGATCGTGGGCATCGACTGCTACCACGATACTGCTACAGGAAAGAGATCCATCGGTGCGCTGGTGGCCAGCCTCAACCAGGGCATGTCCAGGTAATTAAAGCATGACTTTTGTGGACACTGTAAACAACTTTTAAGAAGAATTTTTAGACTTTAAGTTTTCCACCAGTGTTCAGACGAGAGAATGTTGCCATTTGTAGTTTATCTGTAACTTCAGGAGAGAGAACAAAGGAGGCTGGTGAGGAAACGACTGTTTATAGGCGCTGTAACATAAGTGCATATTGTTTAAAACCTCTACTACTTTAAACCTCTGCTATTACTACAAATGATCAATAAAAGTGATCAATCCAGTAAGATTTTTTTCACTCCAGAGACTTTTAACACCACTACCTGTATCACAGGTTTCTTTACTCAGACCTGAGCTGCTTCTCTGTTAATCTCGCATGCTGCTGCTCTCTGTATTTCCATTCCTTCTAACTAAAGGAGGACAGGATCACAAGTTTTAGTCTTGAATCCTCTGAAAGTTGCTTCTTTGTCACCATCTTGCCTTCATCTTACTCGGTGTGTGGGTCTGGAAGTTTGTGGCTTTGCTCTGAAATGATGACGCAAAGTACTGTCCTACTCTCAGGTGGTTTTCAAAGTGTGTTCTGCAGAGTCGTGGTCAAGAGATCATCGATGGACTGAAAGTGGCTCTTCAGGGTATGTGATGCACTCTGCGATGAACATGCTCATAAATGATCGTTACACTGCAGTCTTTTTGAATTACAGCTTGATCCTCAGGTTTTGTATGGATTAAATACTGTCGCTGAAGTGTGATAGTGTGGTAGAAAACGCAAGTAATTTACAATTTGGCCATTTCCATTAATTCCATTATTTAAGATATCCCTTTGTTTCTGTCGGGCTAAAGGGGAATTGTTTGCTTGTGAAGAGTCTACTCGATCCTGTAGTATCTGTGGTAATAAATGTAACTGTCCACTTCTCACATTGATTTATTTCCCTCAGCTGCACTGAAGGCCTACTTCAAATACAACAAGTGTTTGCCATCGCGCATCATTGTGTACCGAGACGGCGTGGGCGATGGCATGCTACAGAGCGTAGTCAGCTACGAAGTGCCTCAGATCATGCAGTCCATCAAAGCCATGGGAGAAGATTATGCGTGAGACTCAGCACATCTCAGTAACAGTCTGACACACTCTTGGGGTTTCTCTCATCTCTCATCTCAGCCGTTACTGTTTCTGTACAGGCCCAAGCTGAGCGTGGTGGTGGTGAAGAAACGCATCGCTTCCAGATTCTTCGCTCTCCTTGATGTCAAACTGGGCAACCCTCCTCCCGGGACAGTGATCGACACTGAAGTCACGCGACCCGAGTGGTGCGTTGAGACATGGTTAACCAGCCTTCCTCTTTCCCTGGCAGGCAGCGGTCAGTCTGATCCCTGTTTTTAAATGTTGATGGCTTGATTTGTCAGGTACGACTTCTTCATCGTGAGTCAGGCAGTGCGCTTGGGCAGCGTGGCCCCCACGCACTACAACGTGGTGTACGACAGCAGTGGCCTCAAACCAGACCACATGCAGAGGCTCACCTACAAACTCTGCCACATGTATTACAACTGGCAGGTAAAAGCTTAACACACACACACAAGCCCGCTTTCTACATAGCCCCGGATCATGCTGATTGACGTAAGCAGAATGTAGGCATTTTCTTTAATCACAGGTCTATCATTAGAGAATCTGCATTGTCTAATCTACAATGGAGAACACACATTATTGCATAATCTGTTACACAATTTGGCCAAGATTTTATTGGGAATTATTTTGTACAGCGTAACAAGAGGTTATATTAAGACTGCTGTAGTCGCAGTCTGAATCTCTTAAGCAGCGCTCTGATTATTTGTGCAACATGGCTGGGGTATGTAAGTCACCAAGCCTTTTTTTTTTTTTTTTTTTTGCCCCATGTAATGTAAACACAGGGTTAAAGATTAGCCATAACTGCTTGCTAGTAGGTGTTTATGGCATGAGTTTTCTGCTGGTTGCCATGGTTTTGCCTGGTAGTCATCTTTACACATACAATTAGTTAACTGAACTATGTTCATTTCTCTCTCACATGCCATATATCTGTTTTGGTTTGTTTTTTTCTTCCGTAGGGGATTGTGCGAGTTCCTGCGCCGTGTCAGTACGCACACAAACTGGCCTTCCTGGTCGGTCAGAGCATCCACAGGGAGCCCAGCATCAACCTGGACGACTTGCTCTTCTACCTGTAAAAGGACGCGCATCACCACCTATCAGTTACTCAGCAGCTTGTTGTGTTATCTAATGTTTCTGGGTTTGGGACATTTTCATCCCATCAAGCATGACTTTTTCATTTAGAAAGGTATAAAGTGGAAAAAAAACAACTTTTTTTGCAAAATGCACATATAATATTGTAATTTGTCATGCGTTTAATTTTACGATCTAGGTTTTGTTGTTATTTAGCCTGATAATTTTGTTACTTGGTGATCAAGTGAAGAGTTCAATAAGGCTGTAGGTTGTAGAATCACTATTTCAGTAAGATTTGCTGTTAAAGACTTTTTTTCTTTTCGAGTTGGTGGATGGACTTGAACAATAGAAGTAGCAGCGTTCAAGACCAAATCTTGTTTATGTATCAGGAAAAAATTTTTGCATTTCCAATTAGGGCCATAAATTCACAAAGTGGGATTAAATGTAAGAACGTTGGAATGAAGCTTGATGTTGTTTTTGTTGTGCATCACCAAATAAAAGCAGTCCCCACGCCGTGCACGTTTATGGTCCATGAGGCGCTAGTACTTTTTCGTCATTCAGCAGTGTGAACAAAGTCAACATCTTTTACTCATGTGGGTTGGAAAATATCATCCTGCAGTTCTTAATTTATCCAGACATATAATGATGAAAGAAAACAGCTGAAGCAGAAGGTCTGGAGTTCAGTAGGTGGTGCTCTTTCACAGCGTTTAGTGCTACTCCACCCTTTCTCACATGCAACAGTGAAGCACAGGGTGGTGGATGTTTTGGCACCTCTGGTGAAGGTTTGATCATTTACACACTCCAGATGAAAAAGCTCTCTTCTGTAAAGCCTAAAACGTATCTAACAGGCCAAGTGTGTCTGTTAAAGTAAGTAAACAAAAGTTTACTAATTTAGTAGTAAATCAGAGCAAACTTACAAAATGAGTTATTAGTGAACTAATATAAATCCAGTAAAATGTATATTCCAGTTTGTATTCACTTGCTCAATCTGGTAACAATGTAAAGCTGGATTTTTCTTTATATTAATGTTTATTTTACATTTTAAAAAAAGTGGACATCTGGGAAAAATACTAGAGTTATTAATGTATTAATTATTGACAATTGCTTACTGGATTCTTTTTTTTATTCCTTTAACCAACAGTTTAATAATTTAGTAATAAATCTGAGCAAACTGTTACTATTTTTTTACTAAATTAAAAATTAAATTATTAATGAACTAATATAAATCCATAAAAGGAAACATTTCAGCTTGCACTCGATTGTTCAATCTGGCAACAATCCAATCTGAAGCTGCTTTTATTTCTATATTTGTGTGTTTGTTTTCTATATAAAACCAAAGTGGAATTCTGGGGAAAATGCTAGGAAATAATGGTAGTAGATTAAATGGATTAATTAGTGATTAATGGCATTGTGGATTCCCTTTTTTCCCTCGTTTTAACTCACAGTTTAATAATTTAGTAATAAATCAGCGCAAACTGGAACTAAATTAATTATTAATGAACGAAAGAAAAAAATATTTCAGCTCGTGCAAACTAGCAACAATGGGGGGGATTTTTGTTTTGTTTTTTTGTTTTGTTTTTTTAAGTTTTTATTTCCCGTTAAAACCCAAAGTGGATTTCTGGGAAGATGCTAGAATATAATTGCATTAGATTTAAATGGATTAATTAGTGATTAATGGCATTGTGGATTCCTTTTTTTTTCGCCTTTAACCAACACTTTAATAATTTATCAGTATGACTGAACAGCAGATTTGAGATCAATACAAAATTTTATTAGTTTATTTATTTAATTGTTTATTTATTTATTTATTTATTTAAATGAGAGCACTGATGACAGGCCCCCGTCCCTGCCCCTTCTCGGGCGCGCGCGCAGGCGCTCCTTGCTCGCGTGAGCGGAGGTGTATGTGCGGCGCGCGCGCGCTCACTCGGACGCCAGGAAGCATCACTGTGGCCGTTTGCGTCATCACCGTTAGTTTACAACACATTTTACTAATTTTCTGATTGACTGCCGTCTTATAACGTTTACTTGGCTGTTATTTTTGTCCGCTTTTCTTTACTACCCGCCTGTTGATGTGTCACTCGGAGTTGGGATGGACTTGGGTGTTTTTATGGAAACAGACCGGCACTTCTTATTAGCAGGAAAATAACTTTTATTCATTTAAAGCTTATTTAAAAAATGAGGGACCGTCTGGCTCAACTGAAATCTGTAAGTAAAGTCAGTTTGTTAACAAACTCAACAGGTTTTTTTGTGTGTGTGTGTGTGTGTGTGGTTTATAGCCCGGCTCAAACTGTTATTTCAGATGCTAGCGTCAGGTCAGCAACATTCAGGCTGAATCCCAAACAACGGCCATTTTGGAAATGTAGTGCACTAAATAGTGAACACGGACCGCCGTCTCAGTGCGTGGTGTATTGCGGTTATGTAGGGATGAGCGGGTTGTTTGGGATTTTGCCTTGGGTGTGTTCCAGCAGCGCAGCTTTTGCGCAGATCAGCGCGGCGCATGCTTTACGCAGGTCTCCGCGATTTCTACACGACCAGTTTCTGTACATAAGGGTTAAGTGATAACTACATTTACACATGCACACTCAGACACAAGAGCTCTGTGGTCTGGGGACCTTGTCTGTATTTTCTAGTTTTGTATATTTGTCTTTTCTCATTCTGTGACACTACAAAATGGATTGGGATAAAATACTATTCTCAAGTCCAAATGACTGAATAGTTGACTGTCTGAGTGACTGTGGCTTTCTGACCAACTGACAGTCTGACGTTATGTCTGAGTGAGTGAACTTCTGAGTGACTGAACTTCTGACTGTCTGATGTTCTCACTGACTGACTGACTGATGTATTGACTGACTGACCAGCTGACGTTCTGACTGAATGACTGACTGACTTTCTGACTGGCTGATGTATTGACTGACTGACTGAACTACTGACTTTCTGACTGACTGATGTTCTGATTGACCTTCTGACTGACTGAACTACTGACTGACTGATTGAACTACTGACTGACTGACTTTCTGACTGACTGATGTTCAGACTGACCTTCTGACTGACTTTTTGACTGACTGATGTATTGACTGACTGACTGACCTTCTGACTGAATGACTTATTTTCGGAGTATCTGACATTCTAAATGATTACCTGAACTACCTCCTGACTGACTTTCTGACCAAATGACTTTCTGACTATATCTTTGAGTATCTGACTGACTGACTGACTGACTGACTTTCTATCACTCTGGCTGACTGACTGAGTAAAAGAATGAATGAATGTCTGACTGACTGTCCAACTGACTCACTAACATTAAGAAATGTGATTGGAAAAATTCAGACCCTCTAAAATGTTCTAGATGACTAGGAGTCAAAATGTTAATCTTCTTGCAGTCATTATTCACAACACCATACAGTTTAAACTCCATTGAAATTCTTGTAATAATTTGGAGTGACCAACAATTTAAAAAATGTCGCTATCTGACAGATACAAGTTGATTCTTTCTGTTAATTTGCTCGACTTTTTAGATGTCGCGTAATCGCGGGGGCAGCATGCACTCTGCCCCATTTGGGTTCATAGAGGTATTATTTGCATCCAGTGGTCAAAAATGTGAACTGCAGCCAGCGCTAATAGAGGCCCTTTGGGTCACGAAATCATGCTGCCCCATGGTCGGGGCAGGAGCAGCAGGAAGAACATGTGCTTTCAGTGTTTTTTTTCCCCCCATTTTATTTGAACAAAACAGTAGTGCTTCATATATTCCATATTTCCTGGATTTAGGGGAGGCCCAGCGATGAGGAAGATGGCAGTTTCGTGGTTCCTGTGGCTCAAGGCGGCTTTATGGAGGGCTTTTTCAGAAAGGCATGTGGCTAATAAATTTCTTCATTTACACTTATCATTAAATTAACTTACAAATAAGGCAAAATTCATCTGTTAAAGGAGATGGTGTAAGAAATGTAAACTCTAGATTATCTTTAATTAAAGTGTATGAGATAAATAGATGGGATGGTGAAGAAACCTGCTCTGACTGTGTGTGTTTCAGGTGGAGGAGGTCAGGAGCATCATTGATAAGATTTCCTTGCAGGTGAACGAGGTGAAGAAGAAGCACAGCATGATCCTCTCAGCTCCCAACCCTGATGAAAGTGTGTACACAGTTTCAGTCATACACCAAACACACACACACACACCCACGATGCATGTGTCCCTGATCCCAGATCAGTTTTAATTAAATAGTCTTTGAAAAGCTTTGCACTGGAGCTAAGGGGTAAATTTTTTTTTTACGATGCTAGGAGATACAAACTTCTTGATTATTTCGTGCCACTGATAAGCAAAGAGATACGATCTCAGAAAATAATTAATTACATCCAGAACATCTGCTGGTGTGTGAATGCGGCACAGTGTGCAATGCTAGCTAATGTACAATGCTCATTTTGCGTCACGGCACTGGCTGGAGTCATTGTTTCAAATGCACGCACACACACACACTTGTGCAGATCAGGCTAAATATAACCCTGTCTTGCACTTGTGTACTGAGCACAGTAAAAGCAGGAAATCTCACACACACATACACACACACACGCACACACTTCTACTGCATCCTCCAGGAAACATGAAGGAAACCTCACCTTTCCCACCTTCAAATACTCATTCATCTGCTTTAAATCCTCTTTTTTTTATTCACATCCTCAATTCATAGCACGTGTTAATTCTTTATTTCCTTTTTCTATATCACTCACACACACACACACTCTCTCTCTCTCTTTCTCACACTTACACACTGCTCATGTGCACAATCTCAGCTCACCCAGAGTACATGTAACCATTAAGTAAAGTTTTCCTTCAGCCATCAGAACAATACAATAACTCTGATAGCATTTGACTTACAGCATTTAGCTTTTAAATGCTAAACGATCTCCGAGTGGAGTCGACGTCTGCGAGGGTGACGTGAAGATGAAACCAACGTCATTAACAAACAAGCTCATAAACTATTTGCCGTTTTGCAATGTATGAAATACATGAAAGCTGCAGTCACATGCTCGGTTGTGTAACTCGCTCATTTCCCTTCAATTACGTCACGTCGTTACATTCAGCTAATAAATCAGCCGGGAAATTACCCAGCTAATTATTTCCGAGACCACAACCGAACATAACGTGAATATTCTGTGCCTGCAACCGTAGCTATAGTTTGCTCTTTGACACGTTAAAATTAGCTTTTGTTCTCCATACAACCAGCACCTCTCAAGGCTGTCATTACACTTTTTATTAGTCACTCTTCTCTTTCATTTCTTGTTCCCTAAGAAGTAGTTTTCGTTATGATTGTGCTATATTTAGGTTCTTACCATAATGTAGGTGAATTCCCGATTCTGATTGGTTAACGTTTCTATAACAGCAGCAAATCACAGGTTTATATTAATGTATTTTTTAATTTTTTTTTTTTAAAAAGTGCCATTATTTAACAGAGAAAAACACAGCGATTTTCCACAAATAGATGTTTGTTTGAAATTTTTAGAAGGAGTCTCCAGGATCAGCGGTAAAGCTGAAACGTTAAAGTTTTCCGACACGGCAAAGTCTTCAGGACTTTTTGTGGTTTCTCTGTAACCAGAGTAACTTCCAGAGAAAAGGGGAAAAGAGAGGCGAGGGAAAGACTGTTTATAGCTGCAATAACATAAGTGAAAATGGGAACTTACTTGTTTCCTGCACCAAACCCTGAGATACACTCATGTAGGTTTTGACTAGTTCAGCTTTGCACTACTTAACATCTGATTTATGATTTCTTCATCTAGAGACCAAAGAGGAGCTCGAGCAGCTGACGGTGGAAATCAAGAAAAACGCCAATGGGGTGCGGAATAAACTCAAAAGTGAGTGTGTGTGTGTGGTTTTTTTCACGCATTGAATGACATTGTGCATCTATTAGAGAAGTCTTTCACTTCCCTAATGATTTAGCACTGCAGGAGGAGTACATTAAGCAACTCCTCAGGCCTAATTTGTGTGTAGCAGTGTGCATTGTGGGTGATCTGTACCAGGCGACGTTGTCTGGACAATATCAAATTTTCAGAAATAATGTCAGTATGACAGATTATATATCTGCAATGGCAAAAGTCAAACATTTTTGATTGTCGTGTCTAAAACTAGATTTCTACACAAATAAATTTCATGCTAATTATTTCCCCTCTCTCTGTCCTCAGCTATGCAGCAGAGCTTGCCTCCCGAAGACCAGGCCAACCGGGCCTCGGTGGACGAGCGCATCCAGAGAACACAGGTGGAGATCCTCATCTTCTCAGAAGTGTTTTGGATCAGTTTTTTTTTTTTCCCTGGTCCAGGAAACAGGAACTTCACTTTAGGGAAGTTCAATATGTCAATACAGTTATGACTAACATATTATGACTTTTTTTTTTTCGCGATATATTATTTTTTCTCAGAATATTACGACTTTATTCTCAAAATATTGCAGCTTCATTCTAGCAATTTGTAGCCCTACCTAAAAACAGTGGCCCTGCAACATGGAAACAAATATTTCTTATATTTGAATTATTTGTTATATCTGAGCCCTTGTTTCCTGCCCTGACTTTCCCAAACACACCGCTTTTAGTCAAGAGTTAAATTTAAGATCATTTAAGAGGTAAGAGATCGCAACACTGATGGGACAGAAATGTAATTTAAACACATTTCTGATATATCTGTTTCTTAAGATTTGGATAGCCAGACCGTATGTTTTCTGTTGTCATTCTTTGGAATCAGAGTTGTATTACATTCAGCTCTTTCACGAAATGCTGCAGGGTTTTAAATAAGCAAAATGAACCAGGTTTGCATGAATGATCGAACTGTGGTAGCCTTTAGTTGCCTCCACTAAACAAAAACGTGGGTTTCCACTCCCTGAAAGCATACAGGTACGTGGATTAGCTATGCTAAAGTGCCCCTTGGTGTGAACGTGTGTATGCATGGTGTCCTGCAGTGGACTGGCATCCCATCCATGGTGTAATCCCGCCTCGCACCAAGTGATCCCGAGATTCCGGCTCCACCGAGACCCTGACCAGGATAAAGCGCTTGTTAAAGATGAAGGAATAAACAAATTTTGAAATGAAAGCATTGCTCTATAAACCAAAACCATCTTGTGTTTCAGAGTTAAAATGGAAGCATAACTGTTCCGGCAGACATTCAGTTCATTAGAAAACGGCCAGTGTAACCCCTTTGTTTCAGTGTTTGTTTTGGTATGAAGCTGACTGTGTTGTGTTTCGTTCTCTCTCTCTCTCTCTCTCTCTCTCTCTCTCTCTCTCTCTCTCTCTGTAGTACACAGTCTTGTCTCGGAAGTTTGTGGAAGTCATGACCG